>PVIC010012229.1:0-40044 GCA_004025085.1 Thryonomys swinderianus | reverse complement strand
TTTACTATACTTATTACAATATACAACTGGAATTGAGCGACCTGGTTCATCCTTATGTTATTCCTACATCATAGCTATGTTTACTAGATGTTGACAAGATTAGAAGTTTTTCCAAGTTATAGTCAACAAGACGTGACTGGGATTTTAAACCTGAATAATGACCTCCCCACTTACAAACCTGCTTGTTTCTATGCAAAATCTTAATAATTCATTAATTCGAGATAATTCATTAATGTGTTTTCTGGTTACTTAATACATATTTATTGAATAATATTAGTTCTAGGCTTTAGGGATGGAGATGATGAGGATACAAGTGGAAGATATTATTTTTGACCTCAAAAACTTACATTGTGGTAGGAAACACAATCAACACACAGGTGACTAGAGTGGAGTATGAAGTACAGGAAAATGTGAAAGACAGGTAAGAGATTATCCTTCCATTGATTCCCAAAGGGTAAGATCTTAGAGTGGATTCGGACACAAGTACTTCTAGGCTGAGTTCTGAGGCACAGCCCGCCTGTGCTCCTGGAATGGTGTGCATGTTTCACATATTAGCAGTGTCAGGAGTGCCTGAGACCCTAAGGATTTTACTTAGGAACAGGAATTAACCAGAGAATCCAGTGTGTGTGTGTGTGTGTGTGTGTGTGTGTGTGTGTGTGTGTGTGTAAATATGTGCTGAGAAGACAATAGCATGGGGTAATACTCCATTTTAGGGAAAAAACCACATCTTTATCCATTCTCCAGTTGATGGGCATTTGGGTTGTTTCCAAGACTGAGCTATCACAAACTGAGCTGTGAACATGGGTGCACATATGTCACAATGAGATAATTCCTTTAATTCTTTTGTGTATATTCCTAGCAGGACAATAGCAGGGTCAAACGAGACCTCTGATCCTAGATTTTTCAGGAATCTCCACACTGACCACCATAGAGGTTATAATGGTCTACATTCCCAGCAATAGTGGAGAAGGATTCCTGCCTTAGAGAATCATAAGTCAATTATACTCAAATGGATGTTCCTGCAGGATATACTCATAAGTGAAATAAATAGGTCACAGATGTGTAAATATCATATCTGTTCTCTGGTATGAGAAACTGAAGATGTTAATGAGTACTAGAATGTATGATGGATATTGTGAAATACAAAATATTCAAAGGGTAATGTGGAAGAGTGAGTAATGAGGGGTAAAGAAAAAAATGTGATGGTAATAGAAAAAGGGAAACAAAGCTTATATATTTAGGAGGTGGGGGGTTGTTAGGTGGGTAGAGGAATGGGAAAAATGAGAATTAAATTGTGTCATATACTGGTACATATCCCCAATATTGAGTGGATCATGATATGTATATACAATGTACCAACAAAGATAAAAATTAAAAAAAATAGCATGGGGCAGGAAATAGAAGTGAGAAAGATTTCAGCCTAAGTAAAGAAATGCAATTGAGCCCGTGTGACAGGGTAGAGGGCACACGGTGGGAACTTGGCAAGTGGTGAAACTGGCCAGAGGGTTGTGGTCAAGTCAGGAAGTGCATATGCTGTAAGGGCAGGGGCCATCAAAGAACAATGGACTCCAAATCGTGAGAACAGGCGCTGGGGAAAATAGGCCCACTTTTTGCTGTCAGATGTGAGTAAGAGTTGTACCAGAAGATCGGATACACCCTTAGGCCAAACTTCTTTAATTCTGAATTTACAATGACTCTTGTTTGTCTTTTGGAAGAGAAATCTGCTTGGTGCATGACAGTCAGGTGTGTCTGTGTCACCGTCCACACTGCTGGCCACCATGTGTCTGCAGGACGAGTGATGCTCTGGAACTTGCCTCGCAAACATCCGTGTGCATGATTTTTCTCAAGCAGAGGACTGAGGCATGAAGGGTAAACTTTGTAGGCCTTGCATTTGCCTTTGCCTCCCTCTTTGGAGCTAGGGACAGTCTGGAAATAAATACCTTTTTATTTTGAGTCAAGTTCAAAACAACATGCTTGGTGCCCCATTTACACCTGTGGGGAAGAGAAGAAACTTCAGTGAGAGCTAATTGAATAGCTTTGCCCTGGTAGCAGCACTTGTGTTTCTGCGAGTGGAGAGAAGGCCCCTGGAGAACCAAGAATCCAGTGACCCCAATTTCCCTGGGAGCCCTCGCATTCGGAAGAAGCACAGGATTTCAGGAGAAATGTTTCCTTTTCTCTGAGCATGAGGAGTGTGTGCAGGATGAACAATCTGTTACTTATCTGCCAACTGCTGCTGCTCCCACGTAATTTTCTGAGCTGTCCGCACGGAGCTGTTGCGGGGCATGAGCTCCTGGGAGAGGATTCCAAAGTAGAGTATTTTCAAGTCTCACCATGAAAGAACCAATCATCTGGTGGCTCCATTCACATTTTCTTCTTCATCTCCTCTTCCTCCTCCATTTTCTTTGTTAACAGGATCTTGCTACGTCGCCTACACTGGCCTTGAACTCGCAGGAGTCTTAGGAACTCTCAGCCTCCCAGAGTGCTAGGCTTACAAGTGTGTGCCACGCCCAGCCTCCACATTTCCTCTGGAGGGTCTGGGAGACTTCGGGGTGCGAAGCAGCGAGTCCTGATGAAGCTGATTGGATTGGCTAGGGAATGAAGGTGAAGAGAAAGAGCACCATGCACTGGAGGAGCTGATGAGGTTGCTATGGTGAAGAATGATGTAGTTAGTTTATACTCTGTCTTGGAAAAGAGGAAGGGAAAGGTCATTTTAGGCAGGCGGGAAGAGGAAGGAAGCTGCAGATGAATGCAGCTACCCAGCAGATCCATCTGACCTAGATTTTCCTTGCGTGAAATCTGTCATTTGCTCCTCACAGTACATAGGGTAAAATACAAGCTCCTTCTCTCCCTAGCCTTCACATCTCCCATCCAGTGACTTGGTCCCTACACTCTAACGGTAGCTCACTCTTACACTTCTCTGGGTCCCTGTGCTATTCATGCCCCCAATGTCTCCTCTGCCTACACTGATCTTTCTTCCCTACCATCCTCGTGAAATCTAGTTCTTCCTTCAAGGGAAGAAGAGAGAGGAAGCTCCTTCGCTCACATTCCAGAGTCTGTGCTCTTAACCACCAGGCTATGCTCTCCAACATGAAGAACCACTGTGCACGACAGTTTTATGCTATTCAACATCAGTCTCAGTGAGCAGAGTGCTTTGGGAAGGTAAGTGCCTTGAGTATTGTTCTTTCCTGCTACAACATTTATAGCAAGACACGTTTTACCTATGAACTTTATTTTTCTTGTTTGTAAAAGGACAGCCTTGGTCTTATTTATCTATAGATTTTTTTCTGTGCTGTTATTATAGTCATTTTTATATTTTAAGAATATTGGCAGAGTTTAATTCATGGTTATGAAATTATACCCAAGCACCTAAATAAATGACTTTTCCTTAAATGTCAGTGATGAATTTCATAGGATTAGGTTAGTATCAAAGTAGGGGGTTGGAAACAAATTAGAAACAAAATTGGACTTCATAAAAAGTTGCAGGAAAGGAGCATGAGAAGGGTCAAAATAAACCTCTCCTATCATGTGACCTAGGGAGCATTATCCTCTGGGAAGAGGGAACCAATATAATGTACTCCATAGGATTGATGTGAGGATTAGATGAGGTCATGCATATAAGATCTTAACGTAGCTCTTGATGGATGACAAATGTGCCCATAAGCAGGCGCTGCAGACCATGGATTATACCATGACTGGAAGGAATATGGACAGCTGGTTGACTTTACTGGGGACTTCAGTCTATCTTGTGTAGTGAATATTTCAACCACTGTGTATCTCTGGCTGGCATGCCCCAGCCTCAGCTTCCTGGAGTGGTGATAGTACCCTGTGGTTCTCTGGACAGAGGCTGGGCTGGGTTTAACCAGGAAATCCTGAATACTAATGAGGCAGGGGCACCTGTGAGAGCAGCAAGTACAGTAACAACCACGACCAGATCCTTCTCATCTCAGAGGCTGCGCTCTTGCCTATTTTTGTGTCACTGAGATGCCTGGCAATCATCTCCTAAAGGGAGCAAGAGGCCAGTTATTATTCTAGGGCCTGAGACACTGTGCAGGTGCAATAGTATTAGGGTTATTCCTGTCTGGGGCAGGGCAAAGCCTGTGTGGTGTCACCTGGTGGCAAGGAATAGCCCTCATGAGTCAACTGCCAAGAACCTGAGGTTTCCAATATTCATCACCCTGAGAGACAGAGGCATTGACAGCTTCTATTAAAATGCAAATGTAATCTGCAAGGTGTTGTGCATCAATCCTTTGCCATCATTTCTGAAATTATAAATCAGATTTGCAAGTCTCTTGTTCAGGTAGGAAGCCAGAGAAGTTCCAGAGTGTAGAATATCCTGTCATCTCTAAAAATAGTTCCGTGCTAAATTGCTATAATATCTCTTCTATGCCCAAATCTGGACAATTTCATTTTCTTCTCACTGGTTTTATAGTTGAGTGAAAGTCATTCAAGTCTGATTCCATATAGTATTGTATATTTCATAATATAAGAAAACAAATATTTTTTTCTTACTGAAAGATTTTTTTTTTTTGCAAGGTTGTGGCTATGGGCTATTTCCAGCTCAAGCTTTCATTTTTGGTGAGACTTTTCTGATATTCATTGTATGCAGAATTTCTCCTTAAAACTTCTTCCTCATTTATTACTTTATTGATAGGATCTACCTTACATTTTCTAATAAGTGAATTAATAAACAAAACACCTCTATCATGAAAACACTCAAGAGTATATGAGAGTCAGTAAATAAGGGATCTCCACTCCCAAATACAGACAGAGGGAGAGGTGGGGGAGAGAGAGGCAAGGGCAGCAGGGTCTGAAAATGGCTGTGGTGATGAAAGGAGGGAGATAAAAGCAAGGATGGGGGAGGGAATGAGAAGGAGGCAGAAATTACTCTGAAGTTTTGAACTTAGATAACTGGTGAAGCCAGGACGCTATCAACAACAGAAGGAAGCCAGGAGGAGGCGAGGTCTGGGGCCCCGGGGGAGCCGAGGACGTAGTGAGTTTGGGTGGAAGCCTGTTGGGCTTAGATGACACAGACTTGAATGCAGTGAGATGATCAGCTGTCTTGACATCTCGGATGAAGACGAATTAATTGCTGTTCTAGCTCAAATGTAGGCTACTATTTTTATTCAGTAGGGTTTGTTCACCAAGATACAAAAGTCAGAATCTGTGTCTTGGGCCAGAGATTTAGCTTAGTGGTTCCGGCACCTGCCTCCCAACTTCAGGGTCCTGAGCTCGATCCCGGTGACCACATACAATGCTGAGCGTGGTGATCACACCCACCAGCCATCAATACCACATACCACAGTGCCGGGCGTGGTGGCTCACGCCTGTCATCCCAGCACTCGGGAGGCAGAGACAGGAGGATTGCTGAGTTCAGGGCTTGCCTGGGCTCCATAGTGAGCTCAGGGCCAGCCTGGACTACAAAGTGAGACCCTGTCTCAAAAAAAAAAAAAAAAATTCTGTGTCTAGCAAGAGTTCCAGCTGGGTGAGCTAAGGAAATATGGAGTCAGCTATGCCAGGCACTGATGGGTGGTGTGAGGAGAATGGATAGAAGGTGGGGGCAGGAGCTGCATGGGTGTGGCAAGTCACCAGCCTCAAGCAGGTCCTGTGGAGGGCAGCCAGGCTCCAAAGGTCAGCTGGCTCCTTCTGGGCGCTGTAAGGGAGCTATCAAAAATGAAAAAGTGTGTCAGTTGTGGTGGTACATTCCTGTAATCCCAGCACTCTGGGACACTGAGATCCAGAGTTCGAGCCTGGCATTAGCAACCTAGCAATTCAGGGAGACCCTGTCTCAATGCAACATCATTTCTCAATATCATGTTTATCTTAAAATGAAGAAAACCAGTGTAACAGCTATAAATTTACTGTAATAACTTTTTAAATAAATATGTAGATAAGACAACTGGTAATTGGTTTGTCTTTTTGCGGGGAAGACATTTGTTGACCTGAACGAGAGCCCTCAGGAGTAGCCCTCACTGCGGAGGGCAGGAGGGCCCCAAGGAAATTGTCTTCTTTCCATCCCATGGTCGGCAGGAGCACATTATGGGCCTCCTGTCCCGCAGAGGCCGCAGACATCGATGAAGATCAGCACGTCCTGACTGCCTGTTATGGCCACTGTGTTGTATTCTAACTGGCAGTATGGATAATAATCTAAGTCTATCCTTTAAGACACCAAAGATGTCACGGGACAGGAGGTCGTTTATGTGCTGTCTACAGAAATACGGCTTCTAAAGTCTCAGCATCTGAGGTTCAAAACACCCACAATAACAGAAAATCCAAATGAAGGATACATTTCGGCCTTAATTTTTTTTAAAAAAAGGACTGTCTAACGGTAATTTACTTGGCCCTAACAGAGGGGCTAGGCAAAGTGAAAATTAAGAGAAGTTATTGGAAAATATTAGTATTGTCCTTTGAAAAGAAAAACAATTTATTATGGAAATTTGAAAGAAATTACAGTGGTAGAACATTTGACTTCTGGATTAATACTTTTTGCTCAGCACCTGCGTCTAATAATTAGGACCTCAGTGCAAGGGCTTTACTACCTCATTAAAATAGTGCCATCTAGTGGTAAATCTTTCAAATTGTATCCTGGTGCCCGAAGAGCTGTCACGAACCCTCAAGGGGCTTGGTTTAAACACTAAGCAGTATTTATAATTTGCTAATCTGTTTATTCACCTAATCTTTCTCTTAGTTTACTAAGAGATAGGTAGAAAGCACAGAACGTGCAGAAGTCTGAAACAACTATCTTGAAATGGTGGGGGACCATTAACAGTGCATGAAGCATCTGGATGGAATATGCAAAATGGTGGTAGTAAGGAGGAGGGGCACTAAAGAGGACTTCACCTCTTCAGCTTATAGACCAAATGTTCTGTAGGTCTTGGGAGGGGGTGTAGGAAACCATAATTCTGAATGGGGTAATAACCTAAAGAGATCTTATATTACCTTTCTATTGAATTACTCATGGGGGACTGACTGGAAGGGGAGATTAGAAGTCAGCAAGCTCTCCTTTCTTACTGTATTTTAGTTAGACAAATATCTAAATTTGTTTCTCAAATTTAAAAGCTAGGTAGGGTAAGGGAAAGAAATGTTACACTATGATAAATTTTGTGAACACTTAGGATTCTTCATTCTCAGGAGGACTCATTGAGGAATAATTATACTTAATTGGAATAAGACTTAACATCATGGCTTAAGAAAACAGAAATATCAAATGGGCCCAACAGCTCTTCTCCTCTCCTTCAAACATCCTCAGCCTTTCAGCTGAAGAGTTTCAGATTTCATATTTCATTTAAAACTCATTGATATTTTGTATTCATTATTTTCCTTTGTTAACTCTAGCATCTGGATGCATAACCCATTGTTTGATTCTATGTATTCTAAAATTTTGTAGAGGTAACAAGAACTTGACCTAAGATTGCATCTCTTAGGCATTTTAGTTGCATCCCATTAATTGTCCCAACTGCCCATCCTTCCAAAAAAATCCAAGCATTGTTGCTATATTACTTTGAGATTTTTTTTGCTGGATTTGATTTCTCTGTGTTTTCATTCTGAGTTTGGCCATGGCTTTCTTTGGCCCATGTAATTTATAATGAAGAGCCTGACTCTGATTTTGAAGTTAGACTGTTTAGACTTCTCATTTTCACTTCCCTATGACCATACTCCTTGTATTTTATGAAACATATGAACACCTCCTGACTCTGGGCATTGTTGAGCAGTGTGAGTACCATAATCCACAAGATATTCCCCTTTCTGTCTCTTCTCACCAGCCATTAGAAAGTCCCAATCCACTTTCTTCTGTCTTGCCCTGCCAGACTGTCTTATGTCTACTCACGAAAGTTTTGTGTAACAAACTTGACTTAAAGTTCTCTTGTGTAAAGTGTCATTAGTATTGACATCAGTAGTTGGCTGAGGCCCCATACTTCACAGGATGACAAAAGAACAGATGTTAACCTATGTGATACTTGCACATGGTAAGGAAACATACTTACATCGCTTCAATTGTTGCTTCTCTCCCATGACCATAAGAACATGCCCATCCTACCTTGTTAAAAGAAGAAACACAGTCTCCTGGTCCCTTCAGTCCCCAGATGTGGGAGTAGGGTCAGCTAAGGAAAGCGGAGCCTCCCAGTCAATCCACAGCTGGGGAGGAACCATCAGTGAGCCCAGCAAGAACAGCAAAGGCCAGCTGAGACAAGCCAAAGCCTAAACCGCACGAGTTAAAATACATGGTGACCACTGTATACCACTGAAGTTCTGGGCTTGCTATGAAACACTGTTTTGCTAATAGGTAACAAATAAATCTAATGTGAGGACTTTACTAGTCCAACTGTGGGTTAAATAATGCAAAGTCTTCAAACTTTAGCAACTTTTATTGAAACCAGGAAGTCTAAGAAGGAAGCAAAGGATTATAGTGCAGTTGGTGTTTAGCCCTTTCCCCCCGATTTTTAAGAGTTTATTTTGTTTAATTTTTTTGTGCTAGGACTCTTAATAAGCAATTAAAAAAAGCCTTAAGTAAGATTAGCAATTTGCACCTTTTTAAAAATTAACAGCGCTCTGTTGTTTTGATATTGAGCTCCATTATCAATTTGCATCTTTAAAGAGGTGTAACCTTTCTCAGATATTTTGCTCCATGTTCTTATATTTAACTAGCAAGACTTGATTTTTACATTGCTTATACTACATTTACTTCTGCACAATTAAAGCCAGGGGAGAAGTAAAAAAAAAAAAATCCAAGGCTCATGAATTAGAATGCGATGTAGATTTCTGTAACCTAGGCTATTCAGAATGTTGGTGATCTTGCCAAGACATAGCCATACATGTTAAAAAAGAAAGTGTCCTAGAGTTTCAGGAAATGTACCAATAAAAATTTGCCTGTGTGAGTGGCTGCAAGCCATGCCTTCTTATTAGAGTAACTTCAGAGAACAGTACAACCTACACCCTTCAGTCTGCCGTCTGTTCTGAGCTCTCTAGACTGCGTGGTTGGAGCCATCTTGCTAATTGCCTTCCATCTTCCATTCTGCTTTTTCCTGATTGTTCAAAGGACCACTTTCCCTGGTCAGCACGTCCAACAAGCAGTGCTTCAGGGTACCTTACAGGCACAAGGGCTCATACATCTCATAGTCCTTTGTTTCCCAATCATATCTTCTCTATTTAAAATATTCAAGATAATGAAGATACATAAGATTATTACATTAAATTAACTGAATTTCACGTTCGTGGAAGTGAAATCTATTCCTATTAGGTAAAATTACACTATATATCCACTTGTTTGATTAGAAAAAGGATCAGTCATGTTGCGTAGTAAAGGAAATTCATTTTTAAAAAAGTTTTTTGTAGTTATCTGTATTTTTTTCATCAAATTAGGAAATGTTATTTTTTGGTGACTGTATAAATCAGTCAGTATCGAACCATGAACAAAAGTGGTGTATTTTATATTTGTAACAATGAGCTAGTGAGAAGAGGAGCGCTTAACCTATATGTGATCTCCGTCTCCTCAGCTGGGAAAAAACGGAGAACATCAGTGCTCAGAACAGCACTTAGTAGTAAAGGGCTTCCCTGTGTGCATGAGAGGTTTTGGATCGAATCCTCAGCACTGCAAAAAGCAAACCACAGAACCTGAACATCAAAACATTTTTGAACTGTGGTAATATCTACTTGGTATAAATCCTTATTGTTATCTTTGGAGGGGGAAGTAATTCTTGGCCACTTTTTAGAGGTTTGTGTGAAATCTGAAAACTTAGTTTTATCTTTAACTAGAGCCAATTTTATCTTGAACTGTTCTTTTTAATGTGACAACTGGAAAAAATGTTGCTTATTATAAAAGAGAAAAATGTGAACCATGCTGGCAGGTGATGTTTGTCTCTACCATGTGATTCAAGTCATTTATTAATCTTGATTGTGATATAAGTCCAAGCAGGTCTCTGTAAGATATACAGATGTGCTGTCCTCCATAGCAATGATGGGTAGCTATCTGGTTTTCTTTGGGGAACTTCATCCTGGAAATTATCAAGGGATATTCTTCAACTTCTAATGCATAATTATAGTACAGTCAAATAGTTGCCAGATGTTTTGTGATCCAAATTATAGTTTGAAAAAACAGTGTAATTACATAAAAGGTGAACATTTTCTATACAATGACAAGCTGGATATGATGAACTTAATAAAAGTAATTTTTTCACACAATTAACTCATTTTATTCTTCCAAAGATGATATGGATAGACCTGACAGATATAAACTGAGAAATTTTAAAAGTGAATATTTACCATAACAAGGGTATGTCAGATTATTACATGAAATTAACTGTGCTTGAAAATTAATGACTCCTGAGCAGCACAGGTGTCAGAGGAGGCAGGGTAGCAGGGAGTGGGGTTTCCAGAAATAGTAGCCCTTGGCTCAGCCGCAGACTCAGCAGTGCACTCAACAGGGCACTTGTGAGAAAAGATGTAGTGACCTCTCTGAGGAGGTGCTGCCTGCTATTGCTAAATTTGCTTTTTATGTTATGTTTTCTAAATTGCAAATGCATTTATTCATTTGAAGCAATGTAAAGCTGCATAAGAGATCACTAGTCATCACGGCTCCATGTCCAACCCCACGCTCCAGAAGGACTCAGTGCTGGCCACCCGGTGTGGGCTTTCCACACTATGCAGCTGTCTTGTGTGTTCATTTACTAAAATATATTCTCATAATTTGAAATTTAAAAAAATCAAATAAGACTCTCCACTTCCCTTTTCTTGCTTCCGGTTCCTCACTTCCTCCTTTTCTCTCTTAATCTTGTAACCTACATATACAACCTGGTGTAAACCCTTCAGTACTATTCTCTCTTCTCAGGTAATTCTTACACATGGCAGCATGTTCCTAATCATGTGTGCTAGGGCACTTACATACAGGTACATTCCCTTGTGCTCAGTGGACCTATGAGGTACTGAATTGATGTTGAAGTTGAGAAAGATGACCTTTCTTGACACATTCCTTTTTTAAATACAAAAATTGAATTTTACTCTTCTTCATACATTATTGGGAGCTGACATCTGTGACTCACAGACAAACAAATGCTTTTGTTTTCTACTTCCTAACACAATTATCATTTTCATTAGACAAGTCTGACTTTTTATATTTCAATGAGAATGTCATAAAACCCTTTCTTGAACAAAATTACTAGGGTACTAATGAAGCCATCTTGGGAGGAAGTGTTTAGTATGCATATCTTATTTAGATAAATCCTCTAAGATATTTCATTGTCTTTACTTTGAAGGCTTTGTATTATCTGTCCAATTTATAAGTGCAGCTCACCAACATTCTTTATTGGAAATATCAGTATTTACATATCTTAGTTCTCAAAAGGACTTAAAAATCTCAAAATTCTGAGTCTCTGTCTTGCTGCTCTCAATTACACATAGGCTTTATTAATGGTTAGCTTCATAACATCATCTCCATCTTCATACATTTTCTTAGAACATTCATTAATCCTCACTAGGATCTGTTTGATGGCGTTTCTTTTTCTTTCCATTCTTTCAACCTGAGTCAAGTACTTCCATTGTATGGTTTCTACAGAAGGTAAGAACTGTATCCGTCTTGGGTTTTTTTTGAACTGCCTTACACAGATGGGTTACGAGAGATGTTCACAATCACATAGTAACTCTCCCCATTTAGAGGTTTCATCCAAAGATCAAATGACCTCCCTGTGAAATGCACCTGCACATTCTCAGCGGGAACTTGATGAGCTCCCGTTAAGGCACTGTCGATTTTCACAGGCTCCCCTGACTGATCCCATCCATAATTGCTGATTTTCATGGTATATCCTGTTGTGATGGGAGTCACCACAGCAGCTGGTTTTTCATTGCCAAGAAGTTCTGGTTTCCTTTGTGATTTTCATTGCATCTTATTCTTTATTTTGGCTTCACTTTTGGACTTTACAGCTGTCAGGGGATCTTGTGTTCTCCAGTAGCCTTTTCCAGCAACACCTTAATCTCTTCTAGATCATTCTGCAGCTTCTCCAAAGCTGAAACCACAGTTGGACTGAAGGCAGAGTGGTAGATATGCAATGACAGGGTTCTCACCTGGAGCGTGGACTTCATCAATTTAAGCTGAGCCATAGAGCTAGCTCGTAGCCATGTGCACAATCATCCTGTGTGGGGTTGCGGCCCGCCCTCTGTGCTAGCACGTTCCTTTTTCTTGATCACATTTCAGAGATGCTCTGGATGATTCTGCTTCAGCTTGCACTTTAGTTTTTAAATATATATTATCCCATCAGGTGATCTCAGATGTTTAGTGATTTTAATCACCATGTTTTTGCCATTCATACCCAAATTTACATTCCCAGTCCAGACGTCTTTAAGTCACGATATCTAACTAGCTGTTGGATACTTCCATCTAGTTTTTACAGAGGCTTTGTATCTTGTGCCATTTACAGCAGTTGGTGCTACCACGATTCACTTAGATGTCAAACTAGAAAGCTTATAATTAGTCACCATTCTTTGCCAACTTACCACTTCAACAGTACTTGAGTGAACTGTCTTTTTATTTTCTCCCACTAGTGAGCTAGTTGAGATACTAACTAAACCTGATATCAATTATTGTAGAATTTTTTCCATTCTTTTCATTCTAATCTCATGATCACAGCAGGTCATTGGGAATTAATGACTCCCAACCTATCAAACAAAACAGTTTGTTGTTTTTGGTAGGGGGAAGGAAGCATAACAGAGCTGTCTATTTGTTTCTTTTAGGATAAAAACTACAAAATATTTCTCAAGACAGAAAGCAAAAACATGAGCAGAAAGAGAAGCTGAACAGAAGTACTGATATTAAACAAAGAAACAATATTCAAAGAAACTGAAACTTTAGCAACATGGGAGAATACATATAGCCTCTCCCAAACCTTCACTGTTTAGACACTATCATTTTAGACTTTTGTTTTAGTGATTTTTCTATGCTATTGCTTTCTTGGCTGTTCTTCTGCAACCAGAGTGAGCTGTCAGGTACACAAATTTGATCTCTGTATCACTTTTAGTTGCTAAAAGCATTGGCTATTTAGGCAACTGTGGCTGACTTCAATGGATTGAGCCAGTTCGCATTGAAGACCTGATGACACAGCTTTGGAGTGATGGGAACACTCGGAGATAGGCCGCTGGGTTCCCATGAGGGTGTGGGAGGATGTAGCAAGACTGTTTTGGGCTCTTTTGATATATTCTCAAGGGATCCATAAGAATAAATTCTTTCCAGAATGTGTTGCTGATCAGAATACTTAATCTATGTTTTCCTTTGGCCACTAACAGCTCAAAAAAAAAGGTCATATGTAGCTCACCGAGGCTTTATTAAATAGTTATCTACTAAGAAGACAGAATCTTAGAAAGTAGGGTCTAGGAAATACTATAACAAGACAGAATGAGACAAAGCGTCTGAAGAAGATGTGGATGGAGCATGTTATAGTCAAATTTGTAATGAAAATGAAGAATTTCAAATTCTTATTGTCAGTGTTGTTTCAGTGAAAATCCTATTGTTGGAAGATTAAGCTTCCAAAGCTTCAGAAACATGGAGATAAAATCAACCCCGGTCTCCCCTTGTCCGGACAATGAGCCTCCATAAAGACTGGTGGTTCTGACAGCTGTTATGTGAATCTTGCGTCATCAATGTGCCAACAGGATATGACAGGGTCCGTGGCCAGAAACACTGTTGGGTTAGGTACTAAAGACTTCTTTGGGTTCTTCACTTGTTTTCTTGTGGTTTGCCTTCATGCTTCAGACACACAGATGGTTCTCAGTTTATGATGGTTCAATATGTGATTTTCAATTTCATGATGGTGAGATAGTGATAGGCCTTTAATAGAAACTGTACTTCCAATTTTGAGTTTGGATTTTTTCCCAAGCTAGTGAAGCATGACACAGTGCCCTCTGGCAATGCAAGGTGGCATTGAGCCACAGCTCGGATTAGGCCCATAATCACAAGGGGAAAACAATGGAGGCTCTACAGGGTACTATGTTGCTAAGTGCCTGGTGTTTTATATGTATTTTCAACTTAAAATAATTTCAGTGTACAATAAACATAAGTCAAGGATCATCTGGAGTTAGGAACAGAGTACTGAATAGACTACTAAACTTCATTTAGACACCAACTACCAAAAGTTAGGCTTATATTAGAGTTGTTTTATCTGACTTTTATCTACTCCTACAGATAGTTCAAATAGAAGAGTCTTTGAATACAAACGATGTTACATAAGGCCTGGACGTTAGGTTCTATCGGGTTCCTTTGTGATAAGAGAAATTGAATACAGCATGGAATAAGGAATGGTTGGCCTGTCAATGCTCCAAAGGGCCTCTAGCACCAACAAAGTCCTGGAAGTTATAGGACAAGGCTGTTGATTCAAAATATTAGTTGGAGTCAATTAATTTTGAAACAAAAATTTAAAAAAATCATACAGCATTATTCTTTCTGCAGAAGTAGAAAGCTAGGTTTAGAGTCAGTTATGTGCCTATTCATCATAATTTCATAAGCATTGGGTGCAAGGATGTACACAAAATCTGAAATGAGTCTTATCTAAAAATGTTTGTGATCTTCACATTTCAGGGTACCAGAAAAAGAGGGACTAATAGTAGTATTTGTTTTTCTGTTTTTCCTGGGCTAGTATGTAAATGTGGAAACATAGAACAACTGAAGATACATGGCAAAAGTTCTAAAAGTATTTAATCTCACCTTGTTCTGCAAAGATGTTTATAATAATCATGTGTCATATATTATTGACTGGTTCAAACAAAACTAGCAGATCTTGTAATGATGCTCACAACAGGGACAGACTGGAGATTTATTTTGCCCCAGAGGAAAATTCTCACTTTTTGCGTCCTTTGAAGCAAATGTCAGAGATAAAATGAGATGACCAGCCTGAGGAGGTCACCGCGATTTAATTAATGCTAGTGGATTTGTATTAGTGAAGTGGGGGAACATGTCTGCTACTTAATCGAGACTGGGAAGAAGGAAAGAGGAAAAAGACTGACAATACTGTGGACTTCAAAAGCCCTTAAAGCCATAATCACAAAGAAAAGAAGGTGCTAAACTTTCATCTGGAGGGCAGAGAGGCTCTTTCACATCTTGGGGGTAGTGGGAAGTGTTGTTTTCTGGAACTACACTTTCAGGACTCAGAATAAGTACACTTTGCTGGATGCTTCACAGCCTTTTCTGGGCAAGGGAAGAGGTTTGGGGAAGCAGAGCAAGGTGAAAGAGCCGAAGGATACCTCTATGAAGGGCACAGGAAAGAAACAACTTTAGCCAGTGTTTTACCCAATGGTCCTTGCAGTTCTGCCACACCTAGGAGAGTTTCTCTCAGCTTCCCTTTTCCTAAAGCCCTTCTTGGTGTTCTCATTGTTTTGCCTTTCCGCACGGCAGGGTGGCACCAACACAGCTCCAGAGATGAATTTCAGATGTTGAGTCTTCCAGCAAATCTGAAATTTAGCCAAGTATTTTCTCCCATTCCTACTTTCTATTCCTTATAATTTCCCGAGAAACTTTCTTGCCAGCAGACTTCTCAGACAGTGACAAACTGAACCCTCATTAAAACAAAGAAAGGTTAAGGGAAAAAATATATCCTATTTAAAATGAGGTAACTCCCCAGTCTTTCAGCTATAAATTGACAATAGGATTTATATAAATCCATAATTGTATCTCTTTTACCTGCAGTTAGGCTAGTTAATGATGAAAAAAGTATACAGCTGATCATGTGGCTTTAATGAGGATTCTTTTTACAGAGTTAAAAAAAATCCACCAAATTAAATTCTGCCAATTTACTCCATTGCAAATTGAGCACCACCCTGTGAGCCAAAAGTTTTTTAAAAAATGAGAAAAAGAAAAAAAAAGGAAAAAAATCATCAAGTAGCTTAAATCAGTTACAGCTAAATGTGTAAGTCAGCATGTGCTTTAGCCTTTAGTCATGAAGAATATATTAGATTTTAAAAATAAATGGCTTTCTGCTGAGTCTTCATTGCAATGGCTTTCTGACTTTTAATTAAATTTTCAGCACTTGTGGCTGCTTCCTCATGTACTCTGGCCACAGACTCGCATCGCCTCCATCATTAAGTGGAGTGGAAAACCAAATTGGAGATTATTAAGCTTGTTCATTTCTTTGTTATCAGTGGCTGGTGACTTTCTCCTTTTTACTTGTTAAATAAGAATGGAGCTTTCTACCAGGATATTTTCCAAGAATGAGATAAGCTCTCGTAAACAGAGCATGATTAGCCCTAATGCGGGAGCTTGTTAAATGTTCCTCATTATACATTTCTGGTCTGTTTCATCAGTGTTAAATGAACTTAATGTAAATTAATAAAAACAGGTTTGCATTATTTGTAACAGGATTGAGAGTAAAGAAGAAAACTGTAAGCAACACTAAACTCAGCAACTAATGTTGAAGTTTGCACTTTTCTTCTGCTGCCCTTTCTATTCTAAGGAATTGGATAAAGTGTTCAGAAGGCTTAATATTTAATCTTTTGGAATGGAGATTGCAGTTTAGGTCTTACATTACAGACTTTAATTGCTAATTTGGTGCTGTTCTACAAATTTTGTCTTTGCTCCTTTTGAACTTCCCAGAGATAAAGAGATTTATGAAAATCATATATTATGGTAGAGAACAATCTTCAACAAAAGAATTTGAATTTTTATACCAACAAGGTCAAGAATAATATAACTGTAGTTATAGGACTTAATGGTTGGTTTTAAATTCATATTTGTTTTGATTTATAAAAATAAGTTCATTGCAAATGCTTCAAGGCAAATGTGTTATGTAAAATTCACATTGTTTTAAACAGTGACATTCTTAAAATACAGGGCTTCTTTTCCTAATTAAGGCGAAGCCAAACTGAAGAGACACTTAAACATGCAGAGAAGGTGGGAGAGCTAAGGGCCACTAACCTAAATGATACAATAGTTTATCTCTGCAAAGCAGAATTAGATGCTCATGAAGAAGTAAGAATAATTGTAGATCTTAGTATTTAAAATTTCAAGGACCTCATTAGTAAAGTAAAATATGACTAAATTATGAACTCCTTTCGAATATATCTCCAGAAATGGAAAGCTACAGTAAGTTGGGCCTTGTGACTCTTGATGGTATTGGTGGAATATCTGTATGTGGAGGTTGTGGTTTTCTGATCTCTTTCACAAATATGTTAATGCTCATGAGGGTTGAGCTTGGGTTTTAAAAAAAAGTAAAATCAAAATGAAAGTTAGTAAATGTAAAAATGCCTTTAATCTCAGCATTTAAAGAGGCTGGGGCAGGAGGATTGCAAATGTGAGTCTTACCTGGGCAACTTGGTGATCCCACATGATATATAAATAAAAAATTTTGGGGTGTAGTTCAGTGCATAAGCACCTAGAGGTTGAAGTATTGGAGAGAAAAGAAACATCATAGTTTTCTGAAAGTTTACTGTTCATAAAATATTTTATAGTTTTTCAGGCTAATGGTTCATGCTAAATACTTAACATTAGTGATGACTCATAGCAAAATCTTGATTTTAGTTAGAATTCTTACAGAATGTCATGTCAACAGTTCAGAATAGTGAAAACATGAAATGTGTTCCTTAAGTATCAAACATGTCAAATATAACTGATTGTTCTTTCATGCTTTTATTTGGATTGGCCAAAGTATCCTTCTCAGCCCATAATCTAGGCAGTTCCCAACAATGGATTATAGTTGTGAGATGAAACAAATTTTTGGCCATCCTTATTATAGTTAGTTGAAATCTTGAGGTTTTTTTAGATTTAGCTAGAAAGCTTTTCCAGTTTTAATTTTTTGTGCTGGAAACATTTTGCATCACATTCTAGAGAATGATGAATACATTTTCATTTTATATCATAACTCATTTAGATTTTGATTTTCTGAAGATCTTGTTGTGCCATTGCTGTATAAACAAATTTTATTTTCATAATGAATTATATATGTAGAAAATAGAGCTGTATCAAACTTGAGATAAGTCCTGGAATATATATACATCCCTTCCTTGCTCCTTCCTTCCCTTACTTTTTTTCTAACACATCCTTGATTCCTTGGGATTTTGTTTAAAAAGTAAAATAATCTATGATTTCCAAAGCATGGGGTGAGCGATCTTCTATCCAGGCAATTCCTAAATGTCATCCACCTGGCTTTGCCATAGGACTATTCTCTTAGAACTCCAGCCTCATTCTGCTTTGCTCCTGTGTCTCAGTGCAGCTCCGCTTTGGTCACATCCTCTGCTGTTTCTGTGCTGGTTTCCTTGTCTCTGAGAAGCTCCTGTCTTCGGTGCTTTTACTGCATGCAGCTGTCTTCTCCCTCTGCTCTCCCAGTAAAGCATTAAAATGAGGCACTGGATAATTGACAGCTGTAATTCACAGTGTTCTATTTAACAGAGTTTACTAAATATATTAACTGATAAAATCAGCAAAGGAGAATTCATCCTGGCTGGTATGTAATAAGGACCACGAGTCATTGTGTGTATGTGGATGTAAAGGTCACAGGGAAAAGTTGGAAGTCCAGAAAAATGAAAGTGTATAACTGTTACCTTAGTATAAAGAAATGGAATTTAAAGACTCCATTTGTGGCTTAGTTGGAGTAAATATTTTAAACAACAAATGGCTTTAGATTATTCCAAAATGATTCAGTAGGGTGTATCACCAAAGTGACAAGAAAATATCCTTTAAAAATAGGGAGAAAAGGAATGAATCATATATGTCTGTGAACTAATAAGTGACAATGATAGAAAATGTTAGTTAAATTCTTATTATGTGCTAGATACTATTCCAGGAGTTTAATATATATTAACTCATTTCATTTAACAACTGTGCAAGGCAGCTATTGTGATTACCATTATTTTATGAATAAAGACACCAAGTTGTGAAGATAGCAAATGACTTGCTCCATGTCAAACAGCTCTAAGTGGCAGAGCTGGGAATTGAACCCAAGGCGTCTGACTCTGGAACTCAGTTTTGAGTTGGTTAATTTCCAAAGCTGAGCACTGTGCTCTTAAAGCTAATCTAAGACAGCAGTTGTATGGCACAGTCACTTGCCAGATAATGTTAGAGAGCACAAACAGAAGCTTACGGAGACTGACAGAATTTGAGAATAATACCAAAGGCTACACATTTTTATCAGTGTGAAAGCACTGACTTCTAGGAAATCAGAACAAAATAGGAATCAGAAAGAATCACCATATCTCAAACTTTTGGATGAAATCTGACTGAAATGTAGGATTGTTTATTATTTTCAACTTCTTTTATTTCCTTTTTGATTGAGTACTGAGGGGAGAAAGGAGATCATTGGTTAATTAACATTTGATGGCTTGAAGATTTTCTCAGACACTAAAGGAAAAGAATGACCAAAGCTCAGAGTTTGTATAAACAAAAAAACCCAGAGGCTGGCCCAGGATGAGGCACAGATCTGTGGTAAAGACCCATCAGCAAACTGAACAGTTATTGTGGAGAAAGTAAAGCAAATGAAACTGGCAAGGGTGTGCTGGCATCCTAAAGTTGCAGGGTGGTCACCATGATGGAAGAGAGACAGGACAGCGAGAATATGGCCATTAGCTGCTGCCCCTGACAGAGTCCACTGTGGTTTCCTTTAATCAGTCCTTTATTGTGCTTTGAAGCCATTCTTAGACATTATCTTTTAAAAATAGATTTGTACTCTATTTGTACTGATTCTAAATCTAAAATGTATCCAATATGAAAAGCTCATAAGTTCTACGATCTTTGTAGATACACTTTGAAAATTACGAACATATCTATTTTATTTTAGCCCACCCATCCCTCCTAATGTTAGTAATGTTTATTTAGTAGGGACTTGCTTTGAGAGATACCTTAAAGTATCAATTTTATTTTTATTAACATTCTTTTCTGCTACTTTTCAGGTGGAAGGGGCTGGGTTGGTGCAAATTTGCATAATTAGAATACCATGTCCAGCATGCATTATTCTGCCCATTGGATGCTTACAGTAAAATTGTACACAGTGTGATAGGCCCTACAACAGGACACAAAAACTTGAAAGGAATTCATGGAGAAAATGATAATTACAATTCTGACTTCTTAAATATATCTCCACTTTACTACAGAGGATAAACGAAAAGCAAAGGAAGAAAAACTTCTTACTCATAGGATCTTAGAGAAATCTTAACAGGTGGTGAGAATTCTTTCTAGAATGCTGAGCAACCTCTTCAGCCGACAAGAAGTCTTCTGTGTAGCAGAAGTGGGGATTGCCACAGTGGACATCCTGTTAAGCTTCCTCTCGAGAGCTCATGAAAGAAATTTGAGTGGTTTTCATTCAGGTTTGGCAATTGCATAGATTTTTTTTAAACATAAAAAGATAGAAGGAAACCTTATGTCCATCTAAAATTAATGGCATATTCTTCATATGATTGTCAGAGGAGAGTTTTCTCAGAATCAGTCTGATAGGGCCGAAGTCTCCCTGAACACCTCATTCATCTTCTACATCCTACCTTTCATTTACCCTACAAAATGCAGAAAGAAATGCCTGGAAAAATCAAGAAGTTGCACAGTGTAGCCAAAGGGTACCATCATAATAGCTACAGCTTCTTAAATCCTCCATCTGCGAGAGGTGATCCACATGCACCATTTTACAAATTTCTCCTGCTGACCCTGAAAGGTAGATACTGTCCCTATTAGCTGGATAAAAAACGGGATGCTTAGAAAAGTTAATGGCTAAAGTCACCCTACCAGTAGGAAGAGGTGGAACTGGGGTTCAAGAAGTGTCTGCTGGATTATGAAACCAGTGCTATTAACACTACACATCCTGCTTCTCTATTTTTACCTGCGTCAAAGTGTCCGGCGTTACTTCATTTGTGCCTGAAACAAAAGGACAGCCACGACTGTATTATAAAAAATTTCCAAAGGCCCAGTCAGCCCCATCCAGGTAATTCTGACAAATGAGAAGAGATCTTCTGGATGGAAGCTTTGAAAAACAGGCTTCCCCAGCCAGACAGGTGGGGTGAGTAGGCGGGATTAAGGCAAGGGGACTCTTTGCTGAGCGAGGTGCTCCTTCCTTGTCAGAACACATTTCCGTACAGCCCTGCAGTCTGCAAGCTAGTGGCACCTCCTCCTGCTTCTGCTTCCTAGTGGGCTGTCTGAGGGAGGCTATACATATGTATTAAGTTATTAAGCGGTGGTATGGGTTCTCACAAGTTCAAACACAAAGCATGCTGTGTCTCTGCTCCAGCATCTCCAGGAGGGCCTGGATTAATAGAAATGCAAATGGAGCATCTGCACAAGGCCATATGATTAGAGCCTCCCCCTCACACCTCAAAGTCAAGAGCAGAAAAACACTGCATGTGAAATACAACAAAAAATGGTGATATAATATGCAAAGTCTGTTACCCATTTCAACAGCAGTCAGCGAAACATTTCTACTCACACCACTCAGAACAATCCTGCCCCAACTTTATTATGTAAACTGATGTATTTCATCGGGGATAAAATTGTTGTTGGTATGTTAGAGTCCTGACTGACTGCTTTATTGCTGAAAACTCTCCGCGTACCACCTCGGAGCCCACTCTAGAAATGTCCTGTGAAGAAAAGTAGGGCTTTTCTTTCTTTTTTAATCTCTGCTCTTTCTCTCCCTGGGGTAGACATTCGGCGGTCAAAGTCTGTGCTCTGATCCGTCCTGAGCCATTGGCTGTGCCAGGCTGCTTTGGGTTACCAAACAGATCATGAGTTTTTGCCTCCTTTTGAGGCAGGTAGTTCCACTCTCTTTTGGGGGCTGCTCCCCTAATTTCTACACTGGCTGTCGCCTACGCCTTCTCAGGGCGAGGGGGCAAATCCCAGCACGTTGCCACAGTACTGTACCATTTATGTCTCGGGGATGATTAGATGCGTGAAGGAATAAGTGAAAAGAAAAATCTGCTCGTTTTTCAGCACACGCTCTGGGCAGGAGGGTGTGGGTGTGCGGGAGCAGGGATGCCTGGTGCAGCTCACGCCACCGAGCAAAACGTGGCAGCTTGCTCACGACTGTCCCTTCTTTGTCCTTTTACTTCCCGCTAGTGTTCCCCTCCCTGAATGGACCCTTTTTTTTTTTTTTTTTTTTTTACTTTAACTGGTTGTTTTAGCACATGTGTGTGCCTAGGTGAACCTAGAAAATAAATTTTTTTTGAATCATGACCCCGTACAGTCATCTAGCTGAGTGAGAGAATCATCGCTCCCTCCCCAAGAAGGGGAAAGCACCCGGATGGCAGAGAGCAAGCCATGTCTAAGGGTAAATTCTCAGGCGACCCTGATGCCTAGATATTTGGTGTTTTCTGTATATTCAGGCAGCTTCTGACTGAGTGATTGCTCAGCTGCTGGAGATAGGAGAGAGCCATTAAACTGGATGCCTATATGGATGCCGAGTTGTATTTACAGAACGTTATTCACCAGAGGACAGATTGTTGCAACAGATCATTTTGCCTGATTCAAGTAAGGGTTCCCATTTTTACACCCCTTTCCCCAGCTCTCTGTCCCTGTATCTCACCTGGGTGACAGCCGTGTGTGTTCTTTCCCACAACTCAGTTACACATATGTGCATGTGTGTAAAGCCTGGCTTGAATGAACTAGTCAGTAAAAATTCTTTTTTTAAAAAATTGCATTCCTTATTGGTACAATTTGCATACATCTCACAATCACACATAACATTAGGGAATTTGTACCAATATATGACACAGTCAATTCTCATTTTTACCCATATCCCCACCCACACCTCCCCACTTCCTATATACGTGCTCTTTTATTTTCTTTCAGAATCATATTTATTCCTTCCCCTCATTACATCCCCACACCAAATTTCCTTTGGAAATTTCCCATTCTAAAAAGACTGTCATACTACTAGAGCTCATTTGCATCTACCGGTGCTCATATCAATGAGAAGATCCAGTATTTGCCTATCTGTGCTCTATTGATTTCACTCCTTAGCATGTCCTCCAGGTGCATCCATTTGCACATGCATGAATCAATCTTGTCATTCTTTTTTTTTTTTTTTTTTGAAACAGGGTCTCGCTTTGTAATTCAGGCTGGCTCTGAGCTCACTATGTAGCCCAGGCAAGCCCCGTACTCAGCAATCCTCCTGCCTCTGCCTCCCGAGTGCTGGGATTACAGGCATGAGCCACCATGCCCGGCAAACTTGTCATTCTTTATGGCAAAGAAAATACTCCATTTTATAAAAAAAACCCCACATCTTCTTTATCCAGTCTCCAGTTGATGGGCATTTGGGTTGTTTCCAAGATTGAGCTATCACGAACTGAGCTGCTATGAACAAGGGGGTACATCTGTCTTTCCAATGTGAGTTTTTAAATTCTTTTGGGTGTATTCCTAGTAGGGGGATAGCAGGGTCAAATGGGACCCCTTAGTCCTAGTTTTCTGAGAAATCTTCACACGGATCTCCACAATGGTTGCACAAGTCTGCAATCCCACCAACAGTGGAGAGGGTTCCTTTCTCCCCACAGCCTCGCCAGCATTTATTGTTGGTTGATTTTGTAGTAAAGGCCATTCTTTGTGGAGTGAGATGAAATCTCAGTGTTGTTTTCATTTGCATCTCTCAAATGACCAGTGATGTTGAACATTTCTTCATATGTTGCTTAGCTGCTTTAACTTCTGCCTCTGAGAAGAGTCTGTTCATTTCAGATGCCCAGTTTTGAATTGGGTCTTTAAACTTGGGGAGGCTGATCTGTTTGAGTTCTTTATATATTGTAGATAATAGCCTTTTGATAAACAACTAGTAAATATTTTTTCCCATGTTGGTGGTGGTCTTTTGGCAGTGTCAGTGACTTCTTTTGCTGTACAAAAGCTTTTCAGTAGGATGAGATCCCATTTGTTGATTCTTTCTGTTAGTTCTTGTGCTATAGAGGCTTTATTCATAAAGTCTCTGCCTAAGCCAATGTCTCCAAGAGTTTTACCTAATCTGTTTTCCAGCAGGCTTATTGTTTCTGTTTTAATGTTTAAGTCTCGTATCCATTGTGAGTTTAGTTTTGTGCATGGTGAAAGAGAAAGGTCTAGCTTTAGCTTTTGGCAAGTTGAAGCCCAATTTTTCCAGCACCATTTTTTAAAGAGGCTGTCTTTCCTCCATTGAGGATTTTTGGCTCCTTTGTCAAAGATAAGGTGGCTTAGTGTATCCGGGGTTGTTTCTGCATCTTCTAATCTATTCCACTGGTCCTTGGGTCTGTTACTTTGCCAGTACCATGCAGTTTTTATCACAGTGGCTTTATATTACAGTTTTAAATTGGGGATTGTAATACCCCCTGCCATGTCATGGTTGCTTAGAATTGCTTTTGCTATTCTAGGTTTCTTGTGGTTCCAGATGAATTTTTGTATTATTTTCTCTAGCTCTGTGAAGTATACCATTGGGATTTCAATTGGAATTGCATTGAATCTGTATAGTAGTTGTGGGAGTACAGCCATTTTGACGATGTTAGTTCTTCCTACCCAGGAACAAGGGATATCTTTCCACTTTCTGATTTCTTTTTCTATCTCCTTTTTCAGAGTCCTATAGTTTTCAGAGTAGAGGTCTTTTACTTCCTTTGTTAGGTTGATTCCTAGGTATTTCATTTTTCTGGGTGCCACTGTGAAAGGGATTGACTCCCCAATTTCTCTTTCAGTGAGTTTGTTGTTTGTGTAGACAAAGGCTGTTGATTTTTGAGTATTAACCCTGTATCCAGCAACACTACCAAATTTGGTAATTAAGTCTAGTAGTCTTTTGGTTGAATTTTTAGGATCCTCTAGATAGAGTATCATATCATCAGCAAATAATGACAGTTTAACTTCTTCCTTTCCTATCTTTATTCCTTTTATATCTTTGTCCTGCCTGATTGCTATGGCTAATGTTTCCAGCACTATATTGAACAAGAGTGGTGACAATGGGCATCCTTATCTTGTTCCTGATCTTAGTGTAAAGATTTAAGTTTTTGCCCATTAAGTATGATGCTGGCTGTTGGTTTCTCATAAATAGCTTGTATTAAATTGAGATAAAGTCCATCAAATCCAATTCTCTGTAGGGTTTTGATCATAAATGGGTGTTGGATTTTGTCAAATGCTTTTTCTGCATCTATTGAGGTAATCATATGGTTTTTTGTCCTTGAGTCTGTTAATACAGTGTATTACATTGATTGATTTACATATGTTGAACTAGCCTTGCATCCCTGGGATAAATCCAACTTGGTCAGGGTATATGATTTTCTTGATAACTCTCTGTATTCTGTTTGCAAGTATCTTATTGAGGATTTTTGCGTCAATGTTCATTAGAGAGATTGGCCTGTAGTTTTCTTTTTTGGTGGGATCTTTCCCTGCCTTTGGAATCAAGATGATGGTTGTTTCAAGGAATGTTTTGGGGAGTACTGCTTCCCTTTCAATTTAATTAAAGAGATTGAGAAGTACTGGTATTAACTCTTCTTTAAAAGTTTTGTAGAATTCAGCAGTGAAGCCATCAGGACCAGGGCTTTTCTTTGTTGGTAGGTTTTCTATTACATTTTCAATTTCCCAGATTGATATCAGGTTGTTTAACATTTTTATATCCTCTTCATTCAGCTTTGGAAGTTCATATGAGTCTAGGAATCTATCCATTTCTTCTAGATTTTCCATCTTATTGGAGTATAGATTTTCAAAGTGCATATTTATTATCCTTTGGACTTCTTCTGGATCTGTGCTGATTTTCCCATTTTCATTCCTTATAGCATAGATTTGAGCCTTTTCCTTCCTTTGTTTGATAAGGTTGGCTAAGGGTCTGTCGATCCTATTTATCCTCTCAAAGAACCAACTCTTTGATTCATTGATTCTTTGTATTGTTCTCTTTGTCTCCATTGCATTAATTTCTGCTCTGATCCTTATAATTTCCTCTCTAGTATGTGCTTTGGGTTTGTTTTGCTCCTCTTTTTCTAATTGTCTGAGGTTCATCATTAGACTGTTTATTTCAGTTTGCTCTATTTTCTGAGTGTAGGCATTCACTGCTATGAATTTCCCTCGCAGAACTGCTTTCATTGCGTCCCATAAATTCCTGTGTGATGTGCTGGGTTTTCATTTAGTTGTAGGAACTGTTTAATTTCTTCTTTAATTTCTTTTGTGGCCCATTGGTTGCTTAACAGAGTGTTGTTCAATTTCCATGTGTTTGTGAGGATCTTGGAATTTCTTCTGCTATTCAGCTCCAGTTTCAAGGCACTATGGTCTGATAGTATGCAGGCGTTAACTTCAATTCCTTTGCATTCACTTAAGCTTGTTTTATGGACTAGAATGTGATCTATTTTGGAGAATGATCCATGAGCAGCTGAGAAGAAGGTATATTCTCACTTTGTAGGGTGAAAAATTCTGTAGACATCTAATAAGTCCATTTGCTCAAAAGTTTGATTTAGTTCAAGTATTTCTTTATTGATTCTTTGTCCAGTTGATTTGTCAATTTGTGACAGTGGAGTATTGAAGTCCCCTACTACTATTGTATTCGTGGTTAACTGGCTTTTCATGTCCACTAATGTTTCTTTTATATAGTTGGGTGCATTAGAGTTTGGTGAATAAATATTTATGATTGTTATTTCTTTCTCTTGGATAGTTCCTTGTACGAGGATATAGTGACCTTCTTATCTCTTTTAATCAGTTTGGGTTTGAAATCTATTTTATCTGCAAACAATATAGCCACTCCTGCTTTTTTTTGCACTTTCCTGTGGCATGGAGGATTGTTTTCCAACCTTTTATTTTGAGTCTATGGGTTTCCTTCTGAATTAGCTGTGTTTCCTGTATGCAGCAGATTGTAGGATCTTGCCTCTTGATCCAATCTGCTAGTCTGTGTCTTTTAATTGGCCCATTGAGGCCATTGACATTAATGGTTATGACTGATATGGAAATATTCAGAGCTGCCATGTTTCCTTGTTCCTCGTTTTTTTCTTCCTTGCTTTTCCCCTTTTCTATTTAGTTTTTGTTTGCCCCAATGAATTCACTCTCCTGGGTCTCATGGGTATGGAATTTTCTGTGTTTTTTCCCAAGATATTCTTTAGAATGTTTTGGAGTGCAGGTTTTGTATTTGTGAAGTTTTTCAAGTGTTCCCCGTCTATTCTGAAAGATAGTTTTGCAGGATACAACAGTCTAGGTTGGAGGTTGTTTACCTGCAATACTTGAAATACTTCCCTCCAGGCTCTCCTTGTGTTGAGTGTTTGTGTTGAAAAGTCTGCTGTGATCCTAATGGGCTTCCCTTTGTAGGTGATTTTCTTCCTTTCTCTCACTGCTTTCAGTATTTCATTCTTTTGTTGTGCATCTGGAAACCTGATAATTATATGTCTAGGTGTAGATATTTTTATGTCACGGTGTTTTGGAGTCTGATAGGCCTCATTTATCTGTATGTCTATTTCTTTTCCTATGAAGTTTTCTGTTGTTATCTCTGACAATAGCTTTTTTATGTTTTTTACACTGTCTCCTGCTTCCTCAGTGACTCCAATCAGTCTTATATTATTTTTCTTTGAGTCATCTAGAAGCTGTTGAATTGATTTCTCATGGTCCCTTGCTCTTTTCCATAGATTATACCTTTCCAGCTCTTTGGCTGCTATGCTGTCCTCTAGGTCTGAGATTCAGTTCTCTGCTTCACTCATCCTACTTCACAAGCTTTTGTTCTCTTTTATCATTCCCTGGAGCTCTGCTTGAAGCTGTTTAAAAGGTTCCATTGCTTCTGCTAACTTGGATTCTATCATCTCCCTGATCTCTTCTTTAATGATGTCTTTCACTGTGGACAGTATTCCTGTTTTGATCTCAGAGATGAGTTCTGATTTCCATTTTACTAGATCTGCTTTAGTTTCCATCTCCAAGAGTCCTGGTGCTTGAGTTTCAGTTTGCCCTATTTCTCTTTTCTCTGAATTTCCCTGTGGTGGTGATCTTTGTGTCTGGTTTTTTGTATATTTTCTCATTTCTACTCTTTTGTTGTTACTAATGCTATTCTTTGCCTGATGACAGGGCAATGTTTGTTGCAGGTATCTTTCTTTCTATTATCTGGGGCTCTTTGGATGTGGCACCTTCCTGGGGTGTCCTCCTTGAATCTGTAATGACTCTTGAAAGTTCTCAGTTCTGACACATCATGGGAGGTATTTGAGCAGAACAATCACATCATGTTTGTTACCATCATACAATCAATACCAATATCAGTATTAAACACAGTAAATAAAATGAAAAGTTTTGTTAAATTCTATTCTGGAGACTTTGAGCTTATGCGTTACCTCTATGTCCCTATGCCAAAATTTAGAATTAATCAGCGATGTGTATACAACATGTAGATCATAAATGCAACCGTCGAACCCTTTGGCAATGAGAGGTTACTGGGGAATCAGGCAGGTAGTGGGACAGAAGGAGAGTGAAATAAGGTTGGCCGATTTATGAAAATCACCTATACTCCTAGAACCTCATATATGCCAGCGGGTTATAGAGGATAAAAGGGAGTATATAAAGCAGTACCAACTGTATGCTGTAAGACCATTGGAGACTTTGTACACCTTCTTATAGTAGTATAGGATAAGAAATAGGGCAGCCTAAGAGTCTTTTACTTCTGGGTATTGCTTCTGCCAAGAAGATAGGAGAGGGTGTGCGGCCAAGAGGTGAGTAGAGGTATCTAGGAGTAGATGGCAAAATAGAAGCTAGATCCCCCCCCCTTTTTTTTTAAAATCTTGCCTGGTCTCTCAGCACAGCTGCAGTGTGGAGGGATGCAGGAAATGTCTCTGGCTCATCTTGGACCTGGGTCCTCACAATGCAGCTCCGGGATGGGGTTGGGGCTGTCCGGCAGGCCTCAATCCTCCTTGGTGGGGATGGCGCCTGGGGTCCGGACCTGACTCCTCACTGCACTGCTCCTGGGTTGAGCGGGCTGATGGGCAGACCTCAGTCCTCCGCTGCTGCCACCAGGAATGGAATGGCACCTGGAGCAGCTGAGTTGTCTGCGCCGTCTCAGGGTGGAGCAGGCCGGTGTGCAAGCCTCAGTGCACCACTGCTGCCGCCGCTAGGGACAGAATGGCTTCCAGAGTGGCTGAGTCATCTGTGCTGCTCAGGGTGGAGCAGGCTGGTGTGCAAGCCTCAGTCAGCCTCCGCTGCTGCCACCGATAGGAACCAGTAAAAATTCTTTCAATGACTTTCCATTGCCTAGTAATAAATACAAACTTCTTATTCTGAAATTTAAAGCTGTCAAGGTCCTGGCCTCAACTTGCATCTCTCAACATTTTAAATTGCCTACACCTAATTCACACTACATCATTTATAGTTCTCTCTCCAAACCTCTGTACATCATTCACTTCAGTTAACAGGAAGCTTCTCCCCTAATCCACCCCTCCCTTTGGCTCTGTCCTTTGGGAATATCAATCTGTCACCTCGTGTTAGAAGCCAACTCAAATTCATCCCAATAACTTTATATATTTGCCTGGAGAACTTTGTCTTTCTCTTTGACCAACATTCTTCTTGCCTTTGTATGTTAGGTAATGGTTGTCACTGTGGTAGGCATGCAGTGGAGCAAATTTCATTTACAGAACAAATGAAAGAATATCAAATACGTCTGATCTCTCCTTAGCATTTGCATGATGCCCAACGAAGTCACAGTGTGATGTATCAGAAGGAGACTGAGGTTTTGGTTAAGAGACCTGGGATGGAGTCTGCGTGGTTGTGTATTAACTGCAGAACCTTGGGCAAACTACCTCACTTCTCTGCATTGCATCTCTGTTTTTGTCTCAAGGCTTGTTGAATGCATGAAGTTTTGCTGTGAATTTTGGCACATTCTTTAGTCTCTGGAATTGTTACAGAACAAAGTATTGCTCTTCTCATAGATAAAGAGCACTCTCTTTGCATGTAAATCATGGTACGAACTGACATGGTGTATAGCACAGACCCTAGTAACATCTCATGGAAAAATAATGAGCTAGGTGAGTATTTTGTGTGCACAGTAGCATCCACCCTGTGATGACTAACTGTGCAGTAGAAATTTTATGCTTACTTTTAAAGACCATACATTTTGATAGTTTAGCTAATTTGGGGGCCCAGTAATAGAAATGATACAATGCTGCTAATCCAAATGTCTACAGTGAAAATTTTCTTGGGAAAAGAAGGAAAAAGAGGCAGATGGTTCTGCGGTGATTTCTTACATCTGCAATCCTAAATCTAATTTAGTATTAGTGCTCCTGACAGGAAAAGGATTTTCAGGCCAGTTACTCACACTTTTGAAGGTTTTATTTGGTTTAACCTCAGAAATAACAGCAGTGATGGAAGCTGAGTGCTTCCAGAGGAGGTTGTTCTCTGAAATAATGGACTTTTGAGTTTGTTCTCTTCCTAAAATTAGGTCTGAGATGCTGTTGGGGCTTCTTGGAGAGCACCTTTAACTACTTTGTGTTGTTAAAACATAAAAAAAAAATTCCCTGCCCACTTAGTAGGGTACTTTTTTGATAACATGTTAGAAACTGGGGAACCTCAGTGACCATGCGATAGATTTCAATATGACAGCCAGTATAGCTCATGGTGGCCACAAGTTCCCATTACCAGGCACATCTCCTGTAAGCCAGGACCGCACTTTGTGCAATGAATTATGGGGAGAGTTCTGCCTAGGCCTTGGATATTCTCCAGGATCCATTCCATTTTATTTACAGCATTCTCTCCCTTTTTGTGGCATATGTCCCTTTCTTTAGACACTTTTCTCCAGCCTCTTGTCAAACTACAGTGGTAAGCATAAAATAGGAAGCACACACTCATTTTTCTGTTGGGGGTCAGATAAATAACTAAGCAAGAAACAGCCTACCTTATAGCAAACACTACTGGGGCAAGGTTGTATTGTGATAAGCACAATGCAAAAGAAGGTGTGAAAGAAGGTACTCTTGTTAGCACAGGGCTGACTTGCTTTTGTTGCTGTATATTTTTGGATTTTTCCCTCTTGACTGCTATATTTCCCTGGGAATTCACAAAAAACCACGAATCTTTGTGTAATTTTTTACAATTTACAAAGCACCTCCCACAAAATTTTAGAGTTTTACAGATCCTTCCGAGTACCCTCAACATTGTTGATCATGTTTTTCTGCTAATGAAACTGAAACCAGGGGTTAATCACTACAAATTAAATAGTTGACGTCTTGGGCATCTTTTAATGCTTGTAGTCTCACCACCAACAGTTCACAGAACGATGAGGATATGGAAATCCATTCGCTGACAGTTGAGGACTAGGCACTTGACAGGGGTGGGTTCCAAAAACGGAGTGAACTTGACTCCTGAACGTAGGATCTGGGGAGATCAGAGCCAGGGCTGAGAAGATGAGCTAAAATCCAGAGAGGAAGTTTCGTACATTTAGGGAACTAAGAGGGGTGGGTCTGAGAAGGAGGTGATAGGACACACCTGTGGTCCTCCATCCGGAGTCAGGCACTGAGAGTAGACTAGGGAGACAGAGCTTGAAGGGAATCTCTGGGTCGGCAGAAATAGGTGCCGGTGTGTTGTGAAGAATCTTGCAGCCTGGCCCACGGGTCAGGAAGGGCAGGTTCAGGTATCAGACTGTGAATTTAGAAGCACTGAATTAAGTTTTAGAAATGAATGAAAACATCCAGAAGAAACAACATAAAAATGAAGAAGCTTTTGAAACCTGTTATGGGTTAAAAATAGAAATACCATTATCACTACAAATTTCCTTCCTTCTTCCTCCTGTCTTCCCTTCCTTCTTCTCTTCCTTTCAGTTATCTCTTTCTGTCCTCTCTCCCTCACCTTCCTTCATTTTGTGTTTTACAATACAGCTTATTTGGCATTCATTGTACAGAGACTAGGTTAGGGTTTGGGGGGTACAAATATGTCTGAGAAAAAATTTGTATTTGATTCCCGGTACTGAAAAAAAAAACAAACTTTTGTCATTGCTGCAAAGCTATATGACAACTTTTGGATTGTTTTGTCTAAAATTTTCAATTTTTCATTCAAGAAGGTCAGTTCATGTGCTGACAGTAAAGAATGCTTCTGAATGCTCATACTCTATTTATATGACTATGTAAGCTTGTGTGTGCACATATATGTGTATGCATCTATGTGTGTGTGAGCATGCACATAAAAGTATATATAATTACTGACTAGCATGCACATAAAAGTATATATAATCTACTGATTAGGTTGTTTAAGTGTGATAAGGAATAGCTACATAATTAATGGTTAATAAATCTTGCTGACTTCTTTTTTTAGCTTACTTTTGCAGTCTTTCCCAAAATCCCTGGTCCTGAAAATAATGATTCTATTTCAATAGTTTTAATATTGAGCTATTCTCCCTATGCCGGTTTCAGAACTCCTTGATCAGTGTTTGCTTGGCCTTCATGTATTAGCCAGGTTGCTAAACAAGGCAGGGATAAAGGTGAAGTGTTTTTTTTTTTTTAAAGTAACTGGATAATTTATAAAATTCTAAATCCTCTGCTATGGAAGAAAAATGTTTACTGGTTGAAAAGGGAGACTGGCTTTGTTTGTGGGCAACATTTGATCTTGGCAGCAATATATATTTGCAATTAATATTCTTGATTAATGTTTTCTATGTAAAGTACATGACTAAATATCGGCAGTGTATAGGAATATGGTAAAAGAGTTAATAAGAATACATGAGCTTATTCTAGAGCTCTAACCATTCATAACCTTTTATTTTCAGAAGAATCTATGCATTAATGGCCCTGAAATAACTTTAAACAGGACACAGTTCTAACTCAACAAAAGGTATTATTATCATAATTACATTTTAGTATTCATAATTCATCGTCATGATCTTCCCCTAATTAGATACCAGTACTTAAGTCACTGGATAGATTTAAGCTTTATCTTCATGGGATTGTCAATGATACTTAAGTACACTTTATACATCTAGAAAATGCTACCTAATATTCTAATTACATATTTCTAAATCATTGAACCGAGAAATTTCAAATTTTTTTCGTATAGTTTTTCCAAAATTGGCTCACATCAGAATTACATAGGCAAAATTAGGATTAATTAGCAAAATAAGAAACTAGATTTAATATTATTTCCCATGCTAATCACTTATTTTGGGAGCCCATTCTAGAAAACTCAGAAAGTGGATGGTTAATGTGCTTATCTGGATGCAGGGTTTTGGTAGTTCAGTTAGATGTGAATGGCAGTTGGGAACCCAGGAGATCTCAACCTCGGTGATATGAAGATATTGTAATTCTTTCTACCCACTGAGACACTCTCATCTAAGATTCTCCAGGGGCTGCTTCCATTTTATTACATCTACAGGCCATTTTATGAAAGACAAAGCAATAGATAAGGAACATTTGACCATTTTACAGAAGGGCCCATTAAAATTACTTGTCTGAAGGTATATGCTGGGACCAAAAGCATAAACTATCTTGACTTTATCCTATGGGAGATTTACCACTTTAAATAAAATATTGTGGAAAACTATAAAATCAATAAAGAAAAGAAGCTGGGATTTATAGTGGCAGCATAAAGCACTTTATCTAGCCCTTTATCTCCCAAGCAAATATATGACTAATAATTAGCTCTTGCCTTTTTCATCCTGATGTTGAGGAATGATAGTAGGAGACATCTGAGACCTGATCTGAGAAGGGCTGAGCCGATTGGACTCTGGGAAACTGAATAAGTTGTCTTTGAGCAGTTTGGACAGGACAGAATGCAAATGATGATGTCTTGAGGTTAAGAAAGGCCATGATGGTCCATATGTACATTGTGGAAAGCCATGATAGCTACTCATAGGAGAGTAGAACCATGAAGCACTGTGTACTGGTCAGCTTTCTCACTGCTGAGACAAAATGCCTGATGTACAAAACTTAAAGGAGAAGATGGTTTATTTAGCTTATGATTTCAGAGGTTTCAGCCCATGGTTAGCTGGCTCCAAAGCAAGCACATCACAGCAGAAGTGCATGATAGAGTAAACTTACTCACTTCAAGGCAGAGCACACAGAAAGGGTCCCAGAGAGAGAGGCCTCCTCCAAAGGGATGTCCTCGGTGACTCAGCTCCAGCTGGGCTCTACCTTCCGACAGCACCTTCAGCTGTGAACATCAGTGCCCCATGCTCCAATAACCTCTCCACAAGGCTCTTAATCCAGTCAAGTTGACAACTAAGATCAATTTGCATACAATATAAATCACAGATTGAACATAATGACCCATAAGAGAGATGGAATGATTTATCAGGGCCTCAGAACTGTAATTATTGAGCCCTGTTCCAGTTCTTGGATTTCTTTAAGGTCTCTGTCTTAGTTATTTGCTAATGTATCTTTATATTAAATTACTTATCATACCCCCCCAAGATTTTTGGACCTCTCTGAGTGATGTGCTCCTTGTAATCAAATCAACCAGACATAAACCCTGTTTTACAAAAACAAGCAACATCCCTTCCCTCAAAAGAATATCCAACAAGATTCTTCAGCACTTGTTTCAAATCAGGTTTAATTGCTTCATGGCCTTTTGGCTAAGATCAAACGTATAAGTCAGGATTGATTTCATCTCTACTGTGAGGAAAAAATAGTCACCAGGAGATTGATTGATTGATTGATTGTTTTCCCAATTTATTACTTTGTAATGCCTTATGATAACTATGTAGGTCAGATCACCTAAACACACCTTCACTCAAGTAGGTAAGTAATCTGGACATGAATGGTATGGAAACTTTTAGGAAGCATCAACCAAACTCGCAATACTCTCTGAGCTCTCAGTGGTTAGTAACTCTGTCAAGATTCCTTTAAGAAACAGAACTTTATTGGTCATACCTTTGCTCCTTGCAGGAGGGGAGGAAGTTGGGAGGAAGGAGTGAGGGGAAGAGGAGGAGAGAGTGGATAAGCAACTGAGTCACGCTGGTACTTAGCCCAAATCATCAAGTAAATTTCTTTGCTCATCAAATTTCTTGGTTAGTTGGCAGATAATCATAAACAGCAAGTCCCTTACTCAGTCTCTTGGAAGTTGAGTCAGGGGTTTCCAATAACCTTGTATGTCAATACTTGAAAATGTGTCTTTTGTTTTCTAAAATCGCTCAGGCCCTACTGTGTTGCTGCTGTGAGATTTTCTTGTGTAGTGATGGGGGCACTGACAACTTCTTCCCAGGAACCAGCTTTATTCCCGCCTCCACTGACTCAGCAGATACCCACAGGCTGAGTTCTGGGCATGGTGTAGTTGTACTTTTTTATATGATTTTTATGTCTTTGTCTCCCTTACATGGGCATACATTAACATGTCACAGTCTGATAGGATATACATGAACACTTTACAATGTGGTGGAGGATATTTATGTTATGGAGTTATATCAGAGCTACTCATGTGCACACAAAGGCTGACAGCACTACGTTGTATAATGTTCCCACCCCATCACATTGAGAAAAACCCTACCACATTCTCTCCTTTGACGCTTGGACCCCATTCTACTTTGAATCAAAGAGCATCACTCTGGTTCAGAGGTTTATAGTTAATATCATCACATGCAACCATTTTTCTTTTGACCATTGTCTTAATAAGCCTGGAAACTTCAAAATGTATAGCCAAGGGAGCCAGGCAGGGCAGGATCAGATTCCCTAAATCAGGACTGGTAGGCTTATCGCCCCTATTCGACCTGTGTCTTGTGGACCACTTGGAAGGGTGAAGATAAGGAAGCACTCTTCCAAAAGAGGGCTAACCCTCTTAGCTGTGAATTGGTAACCTGATTTTAGTTATTTTTATCTCATTATAAAATGTTAAATGACAAACAGAAACATTTGTTTTGTTTTGTTTTGTTTTGTTGAGACAGGATCTTGCTCTGTAGTTCAGACTGGCCCTGAGCTCGCTATGTAGCCCAGGCAAGCCTCAAACTCAGCAATACTCCTGCCTCTGCCTACCGAGTGCTTTATAGGTGTGAGCCACCATGCCCCACACTGGTACTGATTGCTGGTGGGTGTGAGTCACCATGCCCGGTATTGTGGTATGTGGTTACTGGGGATCGAACCAGGGACCTTGTACTTCCTAGGCAGACACTGGAAACAGTGAGCTAAATCTCCAGCCCAGTTTTGTTATTTTTTAACCATTTGTTTGTTACCAGAGTGATATTTAAGTATAATGTGCTTGTTTATTTTATGGATATACTTTACGGTATTAAGATTATTTATTCCTAACCTCTAGTTATTATAATGCCATTGTTGCAGCTGTGTAGGTACATCAAATCATCATAATGTGATTATATAACAATACATAAACATAAACCTGAAAAAATCCATCATCATAAACAATTGTAGTTTGGGAGTCAGTCATGATATGATGTTCTTCTCCATTCTTGCATCTTAAAAAGACCTATACAACTGGGAAAAGTATAAGGTTATTTAATATGCCACAAGGTTAGCAATAATTAGTATCATGGGAATATAGAAATCTTTATATAGATTTCTTAGGTTTTACTCATAAAGCAAAATTTGGGTTTAAAAATGGTTTATACAGAATTTTGTCATTTCTGTATTGATAAGAATTAAAGGAAAATTTTAGAATTCTTATAAATTTAGGAAACTGTGCATGACTACATATAAACTTTTTACACAATTCAGCTGTATCTCATTCAAAGAATAATAAAATATTTATTTAATCAAACCCAATGGATGTAAATTTAACCAAAAGCATCCTAGTCAGAAAACTTCATTGCTTTAGACATAGAGAGCTTAAATTTTTACTTAAAATTAGGTTAAGCACATCATAATAGTTATTTAATAACTATTGGGTGTGACAATGTAAGACTTTGGGAAAACTGGAGAAGCCACCCATCAGTAAAAAAACTTGAAAAGTTTTGCTCTAGGCAGTTGCTCTCTCAACCACAGAGAGTAGTTTTGTCCAACAGTTCCCCAAGTGCAAGGGGTTCCCACTCAATTATCTTAGCAATTGCTTTCCATGAGTCATCATAAGAGTTAACATCTTAGACTTTGTGTGTGTGTGGTACCGGGGATCAAACTCTAGCCCTTGTGCATCCAAGGTTGGGGCAGTACCACTTGAGCTAAATCCCCAGCTCTCATTTTAGACTATTTTATATATTATTTTTAACAAAGGTAAAATTCTTAAGTTACTGCATATAGGCCATAGTAGGCATTGGATTTATGAAATTAATTTTGGACATTATCTTGGTTATCTATGTTATCTAACAATCTGAATGGAAATAGCAATCTTTAAAATATCTTTATTCTTATCAAATGATTTAAATTAGTCTACTGTTAAGCTATGTGAACCACAAGCTTTTGAGCTAATATCAGTGTTTCCTTTTCTGTAACATAACCTAAGTAGAAAATATAATTTAAGATTCATATACAGAAACCATACACAGTTTAAATCATACATAACCCTTATGTGCTCACACTCCAAGGCTTCTATCTGAAGTCCCATATGACTGTGAAGTCTCTTTACCTTCATGTTGTAAACTTTGGAGGACTTAGCTATTCTAAAACACTAGATAACTGGTTTTTATGTGGGAGGCCTAAAGAGCCGGAGAAAAATAAAATTGCTCTAGATACCTTAAACCAGTTAACAAAAAAGGAGACAGACATACAGACACCTTCAGATCAGAATGCACTCTTGGAAGCATTGACAAAGTTGAGCTATCACCATGAAAATGCATTGTAGATTTACTATAAATTGATTAGTCAGAACCACCAACTAATGTAGACGTTTCTAAACTAACACCAGTAAGGAGGTAGGAGATTCTTTTACTATAGAACTATAGCTAGAAAGAACTAGGGGCAGGGGAGCCTTCAGGTTTTGTCTTTTTACTTTTTAGTTTAGTTTCAGAGAAAAAAATTTACTTTCAATTTAATTATAGGTCATATATCAAGTAAAGCAGAGGCCTTGTGCCTCCCCTACCCCCCCCCCCCAAGTGGTGGTTGGCAATATGCTCTCCTACTCTCCAACACCCTACCTTTTTGGTAACTAACAGAAAAGAATTAAAAGGGTCTGAGGTGTTCCCTTTTTATATATAACCCAGCTTTGGATTTAAAATTATTTTTCTATAATTTTGGTTATATTTTTCTTCATTTTCCTTTGGGTCTCAGATCGTTACATCTTTAAATTTGACTGACTGTCAACAGAATTTCAAGTATCCTTGAATTAGTAATCTTATTTTAACACCTGCAGAAAGTAGAGAGAAGAGAAACTCTGTAATTGTAGTCCATAAGTAATTTGCAGTCCATAAGAAATAAAGCATATTAATTAAATTTTAAAAACCATAAAATTGGAAGACAAAAGTAGAGTTATCAATTAGCCAAGACTTGTAAAAGCAGGCTGTTATTGTGACTCTGGATTGGCTCTCATGGCACACCATGAACATTTGTGATTGACTGTTTTTATTGGGGTGTGGAGAGTTGCACCTTTCTAATTTTTTCCTCAGCAAAAGAAAATAGGAGTCTTTCTTCCCTCCTCTAGCTGCAGCCATAGCACCAGGAGTTGAGGTGAGCTCCACTCAAGGTGGAGGCATCTATCTGGGGTGTTGGGATTATAGTCTGGGGCTAAGAATTCTAGAGGATCCCATGTGAAGGGAACTAGAGGTGAATTCTCTCTCTTTTTAAGTTCCTGAGTTTTTAGGGGAATGAGGATGGCTAGCTCCTATTGCCAACACAGGATATAATCTATCTCCTCTTGAGACCCTAGTCTTTTATTATTAACAAATTCAATCTACAGTTAATGGACACAGTCTTTGTTCAGTCTGAACTTTGGCCAGAACATGAATGGAGTGAGGACAGGAGTTTGTGGCCAAATGAAACAAAAATATGTTATCATCTTAGCTTTCTTTTTGGTTTTTGTCTGTTGTTTGTTACTCCGAGTCTTTAACATCAATTCAAGGGACATATCAGGGGGTACTTCATTCCCTGAATCCCTTTATTCCCTAATCTAATTGGGAAGCACAGTTATTTCCAATTCTGCTTGTCCCAAAAGCCCAAGGATCAATCTCCGGCGCACTGAGATGTCTTGTCATTCATTAGAGCTCGAGCCCCAGTCTCTGGTGCACACCAAGATGTCCTGCTAACAGTCCATGTAAGGAAATCGTTCAGGACAGCTGGGGTCCCTGCAAAAATGTGGAACACTTGGCTAATTTTCTCCTCAGTGAGTGAGACCTCAGCAGGCCACCCCACACCAAATGTTAAGCAAACAATTTCACAGAAGTTCTGGAGTTCTCTGGGAGGTCAGTTTAACACCATAGTCACCTGAGTATCTCTTTTTAAGATTATGTAACATACATTCTAGAAGATTTGATTTATTCTGCTTTCCACCCATTTCTTCCCCTTAACAAGCAACATTCATGCACAAAAGAGGGAGGAAAAAGGGAAGGGTTTTAACTGGAAGGGTGGCTCCCTTGCTTTGTCCGTATTTTGGCACTCTCCCTGAGGAGATATCTCGGGTGCCTTTTAGCTTTCCTGCAGCTCTTTTTTTTTTTTGTTTTTGTTTTTTTTTGTTTTGAGACAGGGTCTCGCTTTTTAGTTCAGGCTGGCCCTTAGCTCACTATGGAGCCCAGGCAAGCTGCAGTGAACTCAGCAATCCCCTTGTCTCTGCCTCCCGAGTGCTGGGATTATAGGCTGAGCCACCAGGCATTGTGGTATGCGGTGTTGATTGTTGGTGGGCGTGAGTCTCCACGCCCAGCATTATATGTGGTTACCAGAGATCAAACTCAGGACCTTGCGCTTGCGAGGCAGGCACCGGAACCACTGAGCTAACCCTCCGGCCCTTTCCTGCAGCTCTTGATGACTGTCATCACTCTTCTCCAAAAGAGAATCACCACAGAACTTGGGATAAGGACTCAACACTCATTTCAGCTCTGTGATCAAGTTGGAACCTTCCCACTGTTGGTCTCATTCATACACAAATGCCAACGCTCCACCCGATGCCTTGGGGCTGTGGTGTTATTCCTTTCAGAACTGCTCAGGCAATTCCAGTACTCTGGTCAGCCACCGAGGTTCTGAAATTTGCCTAGAATAGCAAAAGCAATTCTAAGCAACCACGACATGGCAGGGGGTATTACAATTCCCAATTTAAAACTCTACTATAAAGCTGCCGTGATAAAAACTGCATGGTACTGGCAAAGTAACAGACCCGAGGACCAGTGGAATAGATTAGAAGACCCAGAAACAACTCCAGATACACTAAGCCACCTTATCTTTGACAAA
>PVIC010012228.1:0-39993 GCA_004025085.1 Thryonomys swinderianus | reverse complement strand
GGATTGCAATCATTATCAGGAAAGGATTTCTTAAAATAGTAAGGAACAATGAGAAATCAATCCAGCAGCTGCTAGATGATGCAACGAAGAACAATTTAAGATTGATCTGAGTCAGTGATGAAATAGGAGAGAGTGCAAATGACATAAAAAAGATCTGTTCACAGATGTAATAGCAGAAAACTTCCCAAGCAAGAGAAAAGAATTTGACATACAGATAAGTGAGGCATACAGGACTTCAACTAACTGTGATTAAAAACAAACAAACAAACAAACTTCACACCTAGGCATAATACAATCCCAATAGAAGAATGAAATACTGAAAGCAGTTAGACAAAATAAACAGTTCACATACTAAAACAAGCCCATCAGAATAATAGCAGACTTTTCAACACAAACCTTCAAATCAAGAAGAGCCTGGACTGAAATATTTCAAGCTCTAAAGAAAACAACCTCCAACATAGATTGATGTATTCTGCAAAGTTATCCTTCAAAATTGATAGAGAAAGATAATGTTTCCATGACAAAGATCACCTGAGAAACTTCATGAATTCTAAACCTACATTACAAAAAATTATAAGCAATATCCTAGAAATAGACAGTGAGGTTCACAACTTCCTAAAAGAATGAAGCCACTAGGCAAGATAAGATATTAAATGACAGGGTGAAAATTATAGTAAAAGAGCCAACTACAGAAAAATATCATGACAAATACAAGCCAACACTTATCAGTTAAAACCATCAATGTTAATGACCTAAATACACTAATTAAAAGAAATAAAGTGGCAGAATTGAAGCAAGATCTAACAATATGCTATATTTAAGAAACAATTAAAAATAAGTCCATAGACTGAAAGTAAAAGGATGTAAAACAATTCTCTATGTGACAGGAAACTGCAAAAAAGGAGGAGTGTCTATCACCTTTGCATACTTCAAACCAAAACTAATTAAGAGAGACAAAGAAGGGCACTACATTCTTGTACATTTCTGTAGTTGGCTCTTTTACTATAATTTTCACCCTATCATTTATTATCTTATCTTGCCTAGTGGCTTCATTCTTTTAGGAAGTTGTGAACCTCACTGTCTATTTCTAGGATACTGCTTATAATTCAATCCAAGAGGAAGAGATGACAGTCATAAATATATATGCACCAAATGTTAGCACACCCAACTATATAAAACAAGGGACATGAAAAGCCAAATGAGCTCTAATAGAATAGTAGTGGGAAAGCTCAACACCCCACTGTCACAAAAGACTAACTAGACAAAAAATCAATAATAAAATACTAGAACTGAACCAAAATTTTGAACAAATGGATTTAATAGACATCTACATAGTATTCCAACCCACAAAACTGGAATACACATTCTTCTCTGCTGCACGCGGGTCATTCTCCAAAACAGACCACATTAGTTCTATGAACTTATTTAGATAAAAGCAAAGGAATTGAAGCTATGCCCTGTATATTATCAGACCATAGTGCCTTGAAATTGGAGACCAACAGCAAAAGAAATTCTGAGAATTGGGCTGGGGATTTAGCTCAAGTGGCACCACGCCTACCTTGGAAGCACAAGGGCCAGAGTTCAATTCCCAGTAACACCAAAGAAAAAAGAAAAAGAAAAAGAAATTCCAAGAATTCATAAATACATGGAAATTGAGTAACACTCTCCTAAATAACCAATGGGTCATGGATGAAATTAAAGAAGAAATTATACAGTTTCTACAATTGAACAATATTGCCAGTGCAACATACAAAAATCTATGGGACAAAATGAAAGCAGTGTTACAAAAAAAATTCATAGCAGTGAATTTCCAAAAACAGAGCGTGCTCAAATAAACAATCTATTGTTGGACCTCAAGCTTCTTGAAAAAGAAGAGCAAGACAAATCCAAAGTTCATATAAGGGAGGAAATTATAAGGATCAGAAGAGAAAAAAATACAATGCAGACTAAGAAAATGAAACCAAAAAACTCAACGAATCGAGTTGGTTCTTTGAAAGAATAAACAAAAGTGACAAACCTTTAGCCAAGCTTAGTTTTAAAAAGAAAGAAAAGACCTAAATCCATGCAATTATGAATGAGAAGGGTGAAATCAGAACAGATCCAGCAGGAATCCAGAGGATAGTCAACACCTCCTTCATAAACCTGTACTCCATCACGCCTGTAATCCCAGCACTCGGGAGGCAGAGGCAGGAGGAGTGCTGAGTTTGAGGTTTGCCTGGGCTACATAGCAAGCTCAGAGCCAGCCTGAACTACAAAGCGAGACCCTGTCTCAAAAACAAAACAAAACAAAAATTTTTACTCCAGTAAGATGGAAAACAGAGAAGAAATGGACAGATTCCTAGACACATATGAACTACCAAAGTTGAATGAAGATATAAAAAATAATGCTAAACAACTCAATATTGATCAATAAAAATGAAAATGCAATTAAAAACCAACTAACAAAGAAAAGTTTTGGTCCTGATGGCTTCATTGATGAATGCTATAAGACATTTAGTGAAGAGCTAATGCCACTGCTTTTCAAAGTGTTGTGTGAAAATGAAAGGAACACAAGAATCCCAAATTAATTCTTCAAAGCTACTATTACCTTGATTCTAAAAGCAGAGAAAAAACCAAGAAAGAGAATCTAATGAATATAGATGCAAAAATCCTGAATAAGATATTGCCAAACAAAATACAGAGGATCAGCAAGAAAATCACACACCTTGATGAAATTGGATTCATCCCAGAGATGAAAGGATGGTTCAACATAAGTGAATCAATAAATGTAATACACTATATTAACAGACTCAATGACAAAAACCAAACTGCCATCTCAATAGATGCAAAAAAAAACTCCATTTGATGAAATGCAACACCCATTTATGTTTAAAAGCCTGCAGAAAAATCAGAATGGATGGTCTTTTATGACAAAAGCTATGTATGAAAAACCAACAACCAGCATCATACTAAATAGTGAAAAACTGAAACCTTTCATGCTAAAATCAGGGACAAGACAAGGACGTCTGTTATTACAATTCCTGTTCAATACAGTTCTGAAACATTAGCCACAGCAATTAGACAAGAAAAAGAAATAAAGGAATAAAGATAGTAAAGGAAAAAGTTAAGCTATCACTATTTGCTGATGACATGATACATGATACATACTGATGACATGACAGTATGATTAATCATACAGTGACTTCTTAAGTCACCTGGCCTGACACATGTCATTTTGGACATTATCCATTGGTAGAAATAGTGGCTGGCCTTATTCAACATGTAGAACTAAGACTTTTAGATAGCAAGAAAGAGAAACTCTGAAAATATCTGTGACTAGTGGTAATACTGACCAAAAAGCCCAACTTAAATTGTTGGAAGAGGATTGTATTTTAGCACTAATGAGAATTATAAGAGAATAATAGTGTGTGTGTTTTAAATTTTTCTTTCTCATACCAGGGATCAAATCTAGGGCCTCAAACATGCTGGAAAAGTGATTTAGCACTGAATTATATCTCCAGACCTTTGTTTGCTTGTTTGCTTGCTTGTGTATTTGAGGCAGGGCCTCATTAAGTCATCTTGAATTTATGATCCTCCTCCCTTGGACCATAGTTGTTGATTAGCTAAGAATTTCTTCTTTTCAGGTTGGCTTTGAACTCACTATGTAGCCCAGGCTAGCTTGGAACTCACAGCAATCCTCCTGCCTGTGCCTTCTTAATGCTGGGGCTACAGGCATGAGCCACTACACCTAGCACTGCAGTATGTGATACTGAAGATCAAACTCAGGACCTTGTATTTGCCTGGCAGATGCTGAAACCACTGAGCTAAATCCCTGGTCCTAAGAATTGTATTCTTGAAAATCAATCTTTGTACAGATCTTATCCTGGAAAAGGAATCAATTTAAAATTCCTGTGTTTATTATATAATTTGAATGAAAGTAAATTTAGTTAAGTATGAGCAGAGAAAGTTAGCAGCTGGGATAGAATTTGACTGGCTATGGGCAGACAGACTCTTCAGTCCTAACTTAAACAGTAAGAAAATAATAAAGTCATATTTGAATGTGTTGTGAGGAAATCTGTATAAATCCTTTGTTTTTTACAGTCTTGCTTGTGAAGATAATTATAAATTTTTAAAACAATAATAAAATATAAATAAGAATGAGCTTTCCCTGGATTTACTTTCTCATTTAACTATTCATTCTGTTAAAGAAAAGGAAAAAAATTACTGTTAATGAAATTCACATCCTTATTTCTAGTGTATTCAATAACTAATATGTTTCATGCAAAAACAATCCCTACTATAGATAGTTCATATGATATGCTCAAGCCCTGGAAGTTTGGATCGGGCATGTACCCCAAAGACCATGTCTTCAGCTTGTACAATTTGGGACATAATGGAACTTTTAGGAGTTAGGCTCAAGTTGAAAGAAGCAGGTGACTGAGAGGAGAGAAGGTGTGTCTTCAAAGTGAATAGACCTAAACTTTTGAAACTTTGATCCAAACGAAAACAGATTTCTTTGCTAGAATCTTAAAACTAATTTGTTTCTGGTTTATTGTTTACAAAATGTCACCTTATCTGAACTACTGTAGATCACTACAATTAGGACATGGAATTCTTCCATCTCTTCCAAAAAATTTCCTTATAGTATCTCTTGATATTTGAGCCCCCCCCCCGACACTAATTTCTGGCACTGCTTTTGTTATCTATCACTATCATTTTTTTTTTGAGACAGAGTATAGCTTTGTACTTCAGACTGGCCCTGAGCTCATTATGTAGCCCAGGCAAGCCTCGAACTCACAGCAATCCTCCTCCCTCTGCCTCCTGAGTGCTGGGATTACACAGGTGTGAGCCACCACACCCAGCTCTGTGGTTTGTGGTACTGATTGCTGGATTACAGTAGGCATGAGGCAACGTACCCTGCACTGGTATGTAGTGTCAGGGATTGAACTCGAGACCCTGAGCTTGTGAGGCAAGTGCCAGAACCACTGAGCTAAATCCCCAGCCTCTCATTTTGCTATTTTGAGAATCAACTATAAGCAGAATCATACAATATGTAATTTTAAATTGGCTTTGTCAGTCAGCATAATGGCCTTGATATGCACTCAAGTTGTTGTATGTACCGATAGTTTCTTTTTATTATGGAACATCACTCTGTGAGAAGGATAAATCATGGTTTATTCATTCACCTGATGGGTATATCCCTGGCTGTTTCCAGTTTGGTGTTAGCACAAATAAAAATTCATACAAATATTTATGTTCAGGTTTTTGGAAGAACACTGTAAGTTTTCATTCTCTAGAATATCCAGTTGTTGGATTTCTCAGTTGCATGGTCAGTATGTTTATCTGTATAATATACTTTCAGAATGATTTGAGTAACTGTGCCAATTTACATTTCTACCAGCAACACAGTATAGGAGATTCATTTGCTCTGCATCTTGTCAGCACTGATATCATTGGTATTTTAGCTTTTATAACATGTGTTGTAGTGATAGCTCTTTGAGGTATTGTGTATTTTGCTAATGGCTAATGATACTGCACTAATATATTTTACACTTACATAATGTTTTGTGTTTTAACGAATAGTGCCTTGAACATCTCAATTCCTCCAAGTTCAATAAGGTGTAATTCAAATAAGAAAGCTCTCTCTCTCTCACACACACACACACACACACATCTGATTATAAAAGAAAGATACAATTACACCAAATGCAGACTATAAAAAGTTTAAAACTGAAAAGGAACATGGAAGGAATTTGGTCAGATTTCTCTGATTTGTAGGGGCCTGAGCCTCAGAATGATTAAATGACTTCTCTCACACTGCTGAAATCAAAACAAAAATCACACTTTCGATGCTTGAATCTCTTCTATGTCCCATCTAGAAAGTGACAATGATGTTTTGAATTTTCCAAAATACTAGGAATCCACTAGTTTTTTGTTTTGTTCTTTTAGGAACTGTTTGCTGACATTGAAGTGAAATTGCCTATAAACCAGAGAACAGTCTTTCATTATTCTGACATTGAGCTAGAATAGCTTACTATAGGTCCTATCAATGGGTCCAGTTTCATCTTGTGAGACTATTCCAGTGTAAATGTGATCCCTTTTCTTCAAGGCAAACTTAAAAACAACCACCTTAATCTTACATAGTCCAAGTGAACCACACACATTTCCTTCAATCACACCTTCATTTAATTTCTTTGCTGTCTTTTTTGTTTTCATGTAAAAGTTGCCAAAGTCTTATAGTGCAAAATACTTTATAAAATATCTCTAGTGAAATACCAAGTCTATATATTAACCAATTATACATTTCAAGAAATAATGAAATGTTTTCTTTTACTTACTATGAGTATTTCACCACATTATAAAAAGTATCTACACATATTTTTAAAATTAGAGGTTGAGCCTGGCATGCTGGCTCATGCCTGTAATCCCAGCACTCAGCAGAGACAGGTGGATTGCTGAGTTCGACGTTTGCCTGGGCTACATAGTGAGCTCAGGCCCAGGCGGAACTACAAAGCGAGACCCTGTCTCAAAAAAAAAAAAAAAAAAAAAAAAAAGAGGTTGAATGTCATTTTTAAAACGTGACATGCCCATGGTACAAAAGTCAAAATTGAAGGATACAGCAAAAAGTCGTAATCCTCAACTTATTAGTTGAATATGCAACAATGTTTCAGAAGTCATTTTAAAAAAACCAGTTCTTTGTGATTACAACACCTATTACCTGGCTGTGGCAGATCTTCTTAACCATTGATCTTAAGTTATTTTGCTAGTATATGTAACTTTCTCATAAATTTTCTTATATGTAACTTTATGTATAAATTTTAGATTACTTAGATTCCTAGAAGTACATTACTGCATCAAATAATATGTCTTGTGCATAACTTTCAAAAAAATTGGCACCAGCAATATGTAAATGTCAATCTGAAATACTTTTTCTAGCTAATTAAACTATCAAATATGTTTCATAGAAGCTAGTGGTCATCCATCCCATAAAACTAAGTGCAACTGTCCATACATTTTTGATTAAATATACTTTATATTAGCATTTATGTTCAATTTTGTTTTTACAAGTCTGTTTCACTCACCAGATTTTAAAGTTCTACAGTTAACCTTAATCATATTTCTAAAGCCTAACATAGACATGTACACAGAATAGTATTCCTTAAGTGTCATTTAAGTGAGTGGATAAACCTTAAAATTTTTTCATTCACTGGATTGTTTCTATATTGTCATGATGCCCCAAACTCTATCAGCTGTAATTATAATTATATAGAATCTAGCTATATTAATGTTTAGAAAATACAGTAATTTTTATAACTTTGAATCAGGTGAAAATGTGGAAAGTATGGGTTCTATATATTCATTTTTCAAAGAAACACAATGGTGACCCAGAGGACTGGGTATTCCAACCACCTCTGAAGGGGATGACTACTATCCAGGCCCTCCAGTAGCCTTTTGATGTCGTGAACTACTTTCCCCACTCTCTGTCCCAATTTACAATGACAATGAAAATCTCAATAGCCTATTCACCTTATCAGGAGGAACATTAGACTGAAATAAATTATTCTTAAATAAACCCACACTACATTGGCTTGAACAATTATTTCATCTCATAGATATTCCCAGAGCATCCTTCATAATTTCTTTTAGATTCTTCTCTAGAATAACATGGTCCTAGCTGGGATTCGAGGTTCCAGAGAACTTTAGTTGAATAAATAAAATCTCAGGCAAGTAAAGATTAACAAGAGGATTTCTGAGTGATGTGTATTTCCATTTTATAAGGCTGGAACCACATTAGTTACACATTGCTATATTTCTGAGGATCTGTGACCATTTGGGACCAATGGAAAAAGTGTTTTAAACTATGAATAGTTTTGATATGACTAATTTAGTTATCTGTATACAGAAAAGTATTACTCCTATACATCAAGGCAGATAGGGAACAGGCAGCATTTATTAATCAGAGGGTTTCTCTGACCACCTGGAATATTCACTGGGGGATCTTTGGGTATTGGCTTGGTTGCCACATTTTCTATTTCTTATAATGCACAATAGTAACACTGAAAGATTTGTTTCAAACCTTGGCAATTTGTGTCAAAGGATACTGTGTGGCCTGTAATTTGCTAATTCCACCTAATACAGTCTGTGAAGTCTCTCAGACCTTCTATGCCCTCTACTGCTCATTCATCATCTCTTATTCCTTTTAACCCAAGAAAACTTAATTGTGATGGCAAATTCTCTGTCAATTTGACCAAGCTAAGGGTTGTCTGGATGGCTGGCAAAATATTAGTTTTGTGCTGGACTTCTGGAAGAAACTAGTATTTGAATCAGGAGACTGAGGAAAGAAAATATGTCCTTGCCAGTGTGGGTAGGTGCCATCTTTCCATTGAAGTCTTCTGCAAATGCATTTTTTAAGAGGCAGGAGAATTTGCTTTCCTCTTGAGCTGAAACATCAATTTCCTTCAGCCCTCAGACATCAGAGCTTCTAGTTCCTGGGCTTTCAGATTCCAGGACTTAATAACAGCACACCAAACTCATTTTTCAGCCTTAAACTAAGAGTTATGTCATTGACTTTACTGGCTCACAGGCCTTCAAACCCAAATTGAATTTTATCACTGGATTTATATGTTCTACAGGATGATAACAGCACTTCTCAAGTCTCCATGACCATTTGAGCCAACTCTCACAATCACTTCTTATCTGCTAAAAAAAGTAAACTGAGCCCCAATAAAATTTTAAGGTTTGAGCAAATAGTGATTCATGAGTCCTACAATTCCAAACCACCTCTGGTTTGGGATCTCTCTTGAGGGAACAAATGGGAGAGACTTTAATTAGACCAATACAGAAATAAAGCAAATACTTGATTGGTTATAGCAAAACAGTTAAGTTAATTGGCTTTACTCCAGAGTACCTAGTTACATGTTTGTTGGCTGCTTTTGATTGATTGAGCTTAAGTTCTGCTTTTAATATATGCATTTAGAAGAACTAACTCAAGTTTTGTTTCACTTATGTTTCTAAATCAAGTAATGTTAAATTCCGAGGTCTATGACTGTCCGCTCAGGAATTCTTCAGGCCATGTCTCCATTGTACACATTACATATATATATATATATTTGGTTTAGTTTCTCTGGAGAACTCCAATACACTAACCTACTAAAGATTTTAATAGATTTTCTTTAAACTCTAGTCATTAGTTTTTGTTGAGCTGATACAATAAACTACGAGATTGTTAGTTTAAAGGAGAGAAATTTATTCTTTCACAATTCTGGGGCTTTAAGTTCAAATTAACAGCACCATCAGCTCCATAATTCCTTTGAGGATCCAGGGGGAGAACTGGTACTTGGCCTCCTCCAACTTCCAGCAGCCAGTAGCATTCCTTGACTTGTGGCCATATTACTTCACTATCTTACTCTATAATTACAATGTTTCCTCTTCTGTCTTCTTTTCCATAAATCAATTAAATGATGTATAATCCACCAGGTAACCCAGGATGATCCCCTCATCTCACAATTCTTACTTGCAAATCCTTTTAAAGACCCTTATTTTGAATAAGATAGTATTCACAGGTTTTAGGATTAGGATGTAGATTCATCTTTCAAGGGCCAGCAGTCAATCACTACATCTTGTTTTTCTTTCAAAGTTTTGCCTCTTACAGCTTTAAAAAAATTTCAAGAACTCTGTCTATCACCTTAACTTTAAATACTTGTGTTTATACTCCAAGAAACTCTTTGGTAAATTTACTTTATTCTCATTTCTTTTTTTTTTTTTTTTTTGATGCCTCATATCCCAATGAATGACACTAATGAGAAGTCAAAAGAGCAAGAGCAGTTACGTGTCACTTAACAATAGTGCTTATCCTGGTAAATGCTTCCTTGAGCAATTTAACATTTTTATTAGTATGAGTTTGCAGTACACATTGATCACGCTAATTGTGGAGAATCGGTACATGTACACAACACATCTGAATTCATTTTACATTCCTCTATCTCTCCCTCCAGCTCTTCATCCTTTTCCTTCTTGCAAAAACTCTATTGCTATTTTGATATATTTTGAGTTTCTCATATATGAGAAATCATACAGTATTTAGGCTTGTGTGATTGATTAATTTCACTTACCATCATGGTGTATCATTCTTACAAATGGCTCGGGTTTCCCCTTTTTTACGGAAATTTTGTCCTTGTGTGAATGTTATAAAGTGTACCTATACAAATCCAGAAGTCACAGGTCAATCACTTGCTATGATTGCTATGACAATCAAGAGATGTAGTAAACATGAAATGCATGAGTCTGCTGTTAGCTTACCAGTACACTGTTCTATAGTAAACTAATTTGTAGGCAAGAGTCTACTCTAAAACAATTTTTAAAAGTAAATATATAAAACAATAGTTGTTTACTGATAAGAACATGGTATACTTTTAGACAACTGGCAGCACAAAGGTTCAATGACATTAGAATCATGACAAATATATGAGTACTATTAAGCTACTTTAGGATGCTGATGATGCCACTTTCCACCAGCAATTTTTCAGCCCCATTATAATCTTACGGAATCATTGTCATATATGTGGTTTGTTGTTGGCCAAAATATCATTATATGGAAATGACTAATTCAGAATTTAGTATTTTAACTTTTCATGCTGAAGATAGACGTTTATCCATGTATAGTTTTCTAGAACCTGCTGTTTCTCAAAATTTCTCAAATAATGGGATTGTTGTTTTCAGATCTCATTTGTACTTTTCACTCCAAGGCCTGCAGTGTGAGCCATTGATAGCAGATGATATAAGCTCAACAAATAGAAATAATTCTTAAGCAAAAAAAATGTGCTCAGCGTCTCACTTCTAGAGACTAGAACAGGTGAACACTGTTCTAGCTGGTTTCTTTGCATCCTTATATACTAATGTACCTTTAAAAATGAAAAATTGGCAATGCTGTATATACTGTTTTATAACGTATTTTATTTAATGCACTGTAGCAGACAACTTTCCACCTCAATAAGCACGTCAACATCATTATCTCTTAATATCATTAATTTTTTATCCTATTATCTCTTGTACCATCTCCTTTTCCTTATTCCTTTCTTCTAATAATAGGCTTTCTTCTACTTTCATGCCATCTCATTTAGGTTTCACATCTTAAGGAAAACATGTAATGCTTGTTTTCCTTAACCTGGCTTATTTTGTTAACATGATAATCTCTAGTTCTATCCATTTTCTTCCAAATGGTATTTTTTCCTTATGTTGGAATTATGCTCCATTCTACATATATGCTACAATTTCTTCAACCATTTATCTATTTTGGATAGTTAAGCCAGCTCTATATGAGTATTACGAATTATGCCACAATAAACATGAGTATGCAGGTATCCCTATATGATGCTGAATTCTAGTCAGTATTTATAATCTTGATGATAGTAATCCTGAGTTTAGAATCTCAATGTAGTTTCAATTTGCATGTCTGTAGTGGTTAAAGATGCTGAATACTTTTCCATGTATATATTTTCTACTTGTATTATATCTTTTGAGAACTGTGCACTTCATTTGCCCAGTTACTGATTGCATTGTTTGATATTTTTACTTATCTATATATTTCAGATATTAATCATCTGTTGGATGAGTAGTTGGAAAAAAATTTTGTTTCATTTTATAGACTGCTCCTGTCACTGTTATTTCCTTTCTGTGTATAAAATATTTAAAATGATGTACCACATACAACTCTTTTGAGCTGTTACTATGTCGAGTTATTATTGTGAGCTTAAGTCACTGTTTAAATGTTAATTCCATAGCTCAGAAGAAACCTATGAAAAATATGATTATTTCCATTTTAGATGGCACAAAGGAGACCAAGTGTATTGTAATTAGAAGGTATTGTCTAAAACCAAAAATTCAACAAATTTAAAGATGTCATTAGCTTTTATTAGGAAGTCTAACAAAATCAGGCAGCATCTTATTTTATAACACAATAGATGCTCCAGTGTCCTGAGCTGTGATGAGACAGACTTCACAGGCACAAAAATCGGAACAAAGCAAAATAAGGAATATGAAGGCTGGTCATTTCCATGCTTTTTGGATATTTCCTTGTCATATGCACCAAAACTAGCTGTTTAAGGGATCTCCCCACTTTCTCTCTCCTGATTTCTAACAAGGAAGGTTAGACAACTCAGTTTCTGTTTGGTGATATGGAAATTTAGCATAAGTCACTCCATTTTGGTCAGATCCACTGGCGATGTGCAGATGCTCAACTCAAAGAATAACCTCCAACAAATATTAACAATGTTGAAGTAGAGAATTAAACCCAGATTTTCTTGACTGTACATTCTTTTCACTATGTCAACTTACCTTTTGAGTTTACTCTGTAGAAAATCAAGTGAAATATTAGTTGGGCAGTTTTATTTTTTTGGTTCTAATATTATATTATAAGCAGCAAATATGTTTTTCATTCCCTGATCATCTCCTAGCATTGCAAAAAATTTTAAAAGGTCCATTATTTGCCTTCCTTTAGAATTTTTTTTTTTTTTTTTGGTAAGTTTTACCTCATTTGGGGACTTCAGGTTTCTTGACATGATCCTTTAGGGCATAGGTTACTTTCTTGTAATTATCCTCAGTTTGTTGTTGCTTTCTCTCCAAGTTTCTGTCACTTTCAATTAGATAAGCAATTCCTCTTTGTCAGAATCAGGTTTCGCACTTATAGACTCTGCTGGGACATTAAATCATGAGAAAGGCAAGTAAAAAACTTTTTAGACATTTTGATTGTAGTCCAATGCAACTTTTAAAAAGCGTGCAGCTATTTGCATTTTATTGTGTTGCTACAGGTATTGACAAACTATGATTTGGAGCAATGTGACAATAATGAATTCTTGTGTGCTCTCCCCATTCCCCAGTACTGGAGCCTCAATTCAGGGGCTAGTGCATGTTAGGCAAGTATTCTACCACGGACTTATATTTCTAGCTTCCATTTACCTTTTAAATTTTGAGACAGGGTTTTACTGATTTGTTCTGCCAGTCCTTGAACTTTTGAGTCTCCTGCCTTGGCCTCCAGAGTAGCTAGAAGTACACATATGTTCTACCACCCCTGATTCAATAATGTATTTTGTGAAGAACTGCCATGTTATAGTACATATTTGAGACAGTGTTAATCTTTGCATCAAACACTAACATAGTTCCACATTTTCCGTTGTCTGTATGTGTATCTGGGGACCCTAATACATTCCCATTTCTCATTCCCCACACAAGTTCACCAGATACAGTAATATTTAATATTTATTTATACTATACTAATTTTATCCAAGCATTACATATTTGAATGTATTCTCAAATGAGAAAGTAAGGAAGGGGTATGAATTTTCAGTGCTAGGGAGTCAACTTGGCCTAAAGCATGCTAGGCAAGTGCACACCACTGAGGAGTACTCACAAGCTGCATTTTTGTTAACTTCTAGAACTTAAGTTCTTTCATGTCTGAGCATATGTGGTAAAACACAGGGTTATCAGAAGTACTGGTGACCTTTTTGTCTATAAAAATAATAAATATTTTCCTATCACATTACTATAGTTATAAATATCTCCAGATACAATTAATGTGTATAACATTCATTATGGAGTAATAATTTTGGAATTATAACATTGATAAGATTTCATTTAATGCATTAAAAGCACAAATATAGTTAATATTTACAATTGTGATTATTGAACTGTAGTGGTTTGCTATTTAATATGCTATGTATTACCTCTTATACATTTACAAAGAATTTTCTGAAAAAGGCTCTATGGGTTTCACCAGACTGCCAAAAATATCCATGGCCAAAAAAACAAAACAAACAAACAAACAAAAAAGAAAACAAAAAGCTTATTATCGACAAGCACTGTGGTAAAGAGCATGCATTCTGTGGTCAAACTGCTTGGGTTCAAATTCAGCTCTACCACATACATGAGATGAGTGAAAAATACAGTGAATATTTAAATGTAAAAACCTAATTATACTAGAAGATACACTGTCATTAATCCCCCTCAAATACTCATTTTTAACATATTTATCATTCTATTCACTTTTTATAGCAGCTCTGGAGGTCCTCTTCTGTCTTTACACATGTGATAAAATATATGGTGAATGCTATGCTGTTCTACAGAAAGGCAGGCTCATAAAAACATTACGGTGTGTCTTCCTCAACCTTATTCACCAGATCTGTTATGGTCCCACTTGTGGTTCTTCCCTTAACTCAAATGAGCATGAAAGGTAAACATTTTAAATTGACTCAGGACATATAAGCAGCTATAATAGTGCAACTAAAGACATTCTTGAAAGAGTGCTTTCACTACTGTTTCACAAAGTGGCCACAACAACACAGGATTAAGTGTGTTTACAGGGGGAAAAATATTTTGAGAGAGATTAATAGTATTTTAATTTTAATGTATTTTATTGTAGCATTTTAAAAAGGATAAATATCTTTTTCAATCATACTTCATATGCTTATTTTGGGTAAGTATATATAATTTTGTGATTCACAGTCACATTTAAAATGGAGATAATATCTATCTAGAAGTCTTCCTAGGAAGCTATACTTTCTGTAAATAGCATAACACTATGCAAATCACATGGTATGTAATCTTTACTGATAACTAAAGGATAAAGGTTTCATTCAGATCATACTAACATTTATCTTTCATACATATATTTTACAATTTTTGTTATTGGCTAAAATCTAAAGTTATATGATTAAATAATGACTAATTATGTGAATGCTTATGAAATACATACATGACATACAGAATGATATAATAAAGACCCACACACCCCTTATCCAGTTTAAGAGGCAAAAATGTCACTTTAAGAACACGCATATAATTTGTTATTCAAACTCTGAGAATCTAAAAATGAAAAGAGAATACTACTAGTTATTATACTAGTGAACAATGCAAACCAGAATTGTCAGGCAAACACGAAACATCTGAATAAACAAACACTTTAAAGATATTTGAATAGTCACTCTACATACCACTTTTTCCCATTTGTAGCTAGAGAAAATCAGTTAAAGTTTGCAGCTATCATTCTTTTTTTTTGACAGGGTCTGGCTTTGTAGTTCAGGCTGGTCCTGAGCTCATTATGTACCCCAGGCAAGCCTCCAACTCAGCAATCCTCCTGTCTCTGCCTCCCAAGTGCTGGGATTACAGGCGTGAGTTACCACGCCTGGCACCATGGTATGTGGTATTGACTGATGGTGGGTGTGAGTCACCACGCCCAGCATTGTATGTGGTTACCGAGGATTGAACTCAGGACCTTGCACTTGCAAGGCAGGCGCCAGAACCACTGGGCTAAATCTCCAGCCCACAGCTATCATTCTTTTGCTTTAATTTATGTACTTACTTATATTTGTGCCCTTAAAATATTGTTCACTTTTACTGGTTCTTTAACTTATATGAAGGGAATCCCACTCTAAAATGCTCTTGTGTATTCCTATTTTGCTCACCATTTCAAGGAAATTCATCTATGTCCATAGAGTTGTAATTTTTTTCTACTGAAACACTGTACTGCACTAGTAAATGAAATGTACTTAACTTCTCTACTGCTAACGGATAGAGGGGTTGTTTATATTTTTTTATTACTATAAATTATACTCAAGAATATCCTGCCTCATTTCTCCTGCCATACATTTTTATCCTGGACATCTTCAGGTGTTAGATAATGACAAATTGTTTTCTAAACTATGTCAATCTATATTTCTATCAGCAATGTTCAACTGTTAGGGAGATACTCTCAGACATAAATTTTTGTTGATCTTATAGATGTGAAATGGTATTTTCTTGTGGTTATCTCTTCAAGTTTCTGTTTCTAGGAATTGCATGTTTAAGGTGAGGAGAGAGTGAGTAGTAGATTTTTTCTTTTTTATTGAGTTGTGGTAAATATTCTACATAACCTGAATACAATCCTTTTGCCAGTAATATATTTTAATATTTCCCATAAATAAATTTATGGGAAATATTAAAACATGTAATATAAATTATTATTTTTTTAGACAGGCTCTCACTTTGTAGTTCAGGCTGGCCCAAAGTTCACTATGTCACCCAGGCAAGCCTCAAGCTCAGCAATCCTCCTGCCTCTGCCTCCCAAGTGCTGAGAATACAGGCATGAGCCACCAGGCCCAGCATTGTGGTATGTGGTACTGATTACTGGTGTGCATGAGTTACCACACTTGGTACTGTTGTATGTGGTTCCCAGGATCAAACCAGGGACCTTGCACTTGCTAGGCAGGCACCAGAACCACTGAGCTAAATCTCTGGCTCTGTAATATAAAATATTATGATGTAAAGTGTAAAAATATTACATGTAGAACAGAAAAGGCCCCCATTTACCTATCACTCAGCCTCAACAATTATCAACTTATAACAAATCCTGCTTCATTTACATTATGCCTTTTTTTCTCTTATTATTTTGAAGAACATTCCAGATTATCCTAAGTCTACTTAAAAAGGTTAACTTGCTGAAAGTACAAACAGGAAGTATATCATCCATTCGCTAAACACCTCATTCAGTCACTACACTAACATGATCTTCAGATAGGTCCAAAACCCCTGCTAGAAGTCAAAAATGCTTTCTGTAAGAAATACTGTCATACTGACTTCAAAGTATAATAATTCACATATAATTCAATTATAGCAGTTTTGACAATGAAAACAATATAAATGTAAAAAACTATCTAAACATATAAAATATTGAAATTAATATAAAAGCAAATTAAAAACCTTATAATAAACTAACAGAAAAAAGAGAAGCTTCAGACAATAGATCCTAGTTATTAGATGTAGTTTTTTAAATGATAATTATTAATGTTTAGGAAATAAAATATCAGATTGAAATATTGAGCAAATAACTAGAAACAATAAAAAAGAACCAAACAGAAATAATTTGAAGAGACAACTGAAAAAAAATGCTTCAATAGTTATTATTAATAGGTTGGACTTTAAATAGAAAACAGTGAAAGAATTACCTAGAAAAAATAGAAATTATATGGAAAACATAGAAGACAAAGTAAAATAGTAAAACACACATGTAATTGGAGTACCAGAAGAAAAGGAGATAGGAGGATCAGGATTAATATCTGACAAAATTTGAGAATTTTCCAAAACACAAACAATGTATCCAGATTTAGGAAGCATTACAAACCTCTGAAAGGGGGAAAAAAATCTTAGAAATAATATGTAGACATATCAAACTTTGATAAATATCTTAAGATAACCCACAGTATAAAAGAGGTTGCTACTCAAACAGCAAAAATAAAACAAGATTTCTCAGAAGAAATAATAGAAGTGAGGAACAATGGAATATATCTTAAAAATTATAGACACTGACTTGGTAAAAATGTTCTTTTAAAATGAAAATAAAATAAAGGGAGTTTCAGGACATATATATAAGACAGAACTTGTAAAAGGCAAATATTCACAAATACTAAAGCAGTTTATTTAGGAAAAATAAATATAATTCCAGATCCAAGTAGCCAGGACATACAACAGTAAAAGTAAATGTTTGGGTAAAGGTAAATGTACATTTATTGTATGATGTTTGGGGGATTTAGAAAATACACATTAGAACACACACAATTTTATAATAAGGGGTGACTAATAAATGAGGTTTGTATGATCTCAGGTCCTTACCTTATTCAGGAAGAGGTACAATATGAAATTATGTCTGAGACTGATAAAGCAAGTTTTTATGTTTGTAAAATTTGAGGTAAACACTAGAATCAACAGGCACATACACTGTCAATTTTATGGGGTAGCATAAATGGAGTATTTAATAATAATCAATTTAAAAGAGGGCAAAAAAAGTAGGAGGTGGGACAATTTTTCTAAAAATCAAGATGTGAATCTAAATATATTAGCAATTACGTTACATGCAAGCAGATAAAATATTTCAACTAGAAAGCAAGCAGTATTATACTAACTTTCTTAATTTAAAAATTATTTCATGCTACACTTCAGGCTCCTCTGCCTCTGGACTCAGAATAAAATGCAGACTGCTTCTTAGTTATCAAAACTAACACGATATACCCCTTTGTTATCTCTCTCAAGTTGTTCTAGCATTTTCCAACCATGAAGATCTTCTTTTACCTTTAAATATTCCAAACTAGATCAGGCCTTTGTTTTCTGCATCACTGTCTCTTGAAGCAATGGTTTTCCTAATTTTTACAAAGCTGAGTCTTTTTGTTATTGAAATAAAGCTAAAATGGCTCCTTCTTAGCTTTCCATAATCATTCAATCTGAAACAGTCATCTATTTTAATTTCCAGCCTAGTACTTTTTACTGTATTTTCCTTACATGTCCACTGATGGTATATTATTACTAAAACAAATTCCCTTTTAGTAGACACTAAGCTTTATTTATAATAATTTCCTTAAGAATGTAGAATAATGATAGTTATAATCTTGAATGAATGAATAAAAATAATTTAGGTTTTAGAAAAATACTTTTATAGTTTTGTTTATTGTTCTTGGTTGTGGTGATTTTCAGAGGATTTTCCTGATACCCAAAGAATCAAAAACCTGTTATGTATGTTAGCAGTCCTTGAAAATGTGTACTGAACAACTTGTGTAAAATCTGTAGGAATTGTTTCACCAATTAGATATGCAGTATCATTCTAGCAACAACTGTGAAAAAGCACCTGAGAAATAAAGGAGAGTCACAGAAAGTCTACTGAATTACAAAAGGTTAAAATATACTTTTCCTTAAAATTAGAAAAAGGGCAATATAATTGGTGCTAAAAAAACATAATTTGAATACCAAAAATAAACTGCCACAACATCTTCAAACAAGTCTTTCAAAAAGTCTCATACTGTATAGTTTTAGAGCTCGCTTTCTTTCTTCCTTCTTTCTTTTCTTTCTTTCTTTCTTTCTTTCTTTCTTTCTTTCTTTCTTTCTTTTCTTTCTTTCTTTCTTTCTTTCTTTTTCTTTCTCTCTCTCTCTCTCTTTCTCTCTCTCTTTCTTTCTTTCTTTCTTTGTTTTTGTTTAGAGGTACTGGGGATTGAACCTATGGCCTTTACAACAAGCTGGATCTGTAGCACTTTTTATTTTTTTAGTTTGAAACAGGGTCATGCCATGTAATTTGGGCTGCTGGCTTTGAACTTACTATATAACCTAGGTAGGCATCAAAATCATGATTTTCTTTCTCAGCCTTTCAAGTGCTGGGATTACAGGTGTGAACCATCATACCCAGACCAGTGATTATTCTTGTGTTTTTACATGGTGGACAGCAGAGTGAGAGACAGAGTTAGCAGCAAGCCTTTTCTCTTCTTATGAAGGCATTAATTGTGGCATAATGGCTCTATTCTCATGACCTAATCTTTACTCAAACACCCAAGTATAATATGCTATTATGAATTAAGGTTTCAGTACATGAGTCGAAGAGAGAACACATACAGCCATAAAATGTTTAACTTGGAAAATAAATATTTTCTAGTAGAAGGACTAGTTTTAATGGCTTTTTAAGAAAGCTCAATAAGATTTTACTAAGCAATATGACAGAATATAACCCATCTCTTGTTGTACATAAGATCATTCCTACTTTTCACTATTATAAGTATTGCTATGGCATTTTTCCTCATGAAGAATTTTTAAGGACAATTTAATTTAAATGATTCTAGATCACAACATTCATTTAAATGGCATTTCTTATGGGAAAGGAAGCAAAACAAAACAAAAACTAGGTCCTAGCTCTGAAGGTACTTATAATGTGAGAAAAATATGAATTAGAGAAAAATTACAAAAAAAGCATATATATTAAAGAAAAAGCAATGGAAATTGTTGAGATGAGAAAGTAATCAAAGGAATGCTGCAAAACACAGATTTTGAAAAAGTGACAGGTTTTAATGTTTGGCAGAACTCCAGATCAGTATGGGCACTAACAGAAAACATAACTTTCTGCTGATGCCTGTAAGTATTTAAGAAAATTCTTACTCAAGACATTTTAAGTTATCAACTTATGGTGAACAACCTAGATTTTTCTTAAAGATTGTGCTCCTAACTCCCTTGATAAAATGACTGAATTTCTTATTTCCATCATCAGTATCTTTTTTTTCACAATTCTCCCCTTTCTTTGAATCTTTGCCAAAGACTCCCACCTGTTTAAGTAATGGAAACAAGCAAATTACTCTACTTCAAAACAAGTAATAGAAAATACTGTTATTCTATAGGATAAAAATACTCTAACATATTTTTAAAATACACATTTATATTAATCAGAAATATGAATATTTTAAACACTAAAGATAGCTGTGTGAAATATTAAAGGATATTAACCAAGAATTATTCATTAGAGTTCTATATGACTAATAAGGAATATAGAACCTCATGGTCTATTAAAAATGATAAGCAGATAACAAAAACTGTGATTTCTTTTCTTGGTTTTACTCTGGCAGAAATGGATTCAATCCTTATAATAATTCCAGCCTTTCTGTCATATAGGAGGAGATGCTCTGTGAACCTCAATGAGACTGCCAGGTTTAGGACAGATGTAAGAACCACAGTGTCAGAAATGAAAGAGTAAGACTTCACAGAAGTGTTGTCACTGACAGGCTGATAGCCATTTTCCTTCTCCACTTTTCTTCCTCAAGGATAGCAGCTGCTTCCCACAGACACACTAGCAGACAACTCCTATTCCTCTCTACCACACTTAAGCACCTGCAGATGCCCTGAGGCTTGTCTATTTACAACCTTGTCCCTATACAGCAAAAACTAAACCCTCAGGGAAGTTCTAGATTGATCCTCAGCAGGGTCTGTTTTCACAAACTATTCCTCAGTCCCACCAAGTTCCAGCTCTTTCTATTAATACTTATGGCTTCTATTTTTTAATTTGCTATTCATTTAACTTCCCAAATTTAAAAGAAAACATAGTTCATATACTCAGTCTCCATACTCTTTCTGATAGAAAGCAACTAATTGCTCCATGCATACTTGTTTTGAATTGCTCAGAACTGTTTCTCAGGGACTTCAGGCCATTTATAGCTTGGATATAATTCCCTCTAGGTAGTCTGTAAGGAAAATGAGGCAACATCGGTAGCCACTTCTTTCTGTTCAACCTTCTTAACTTCTAAAACTTTTTAGATTCTTGCCCCAGTTCACAACAAAACTTGTCATTATGGCAAAACGAAGTCTCACGGATGAAATTAGAGATAGCCACAATTTAAGTAAGTCACCTCTAATTGGAAGACCAATTTCTGGATTGAAGATGCTCTTTGAAATCATTTCAACTCTGCCTCTAGACTATCTCATTATAATAAAAAGGCAGAAGAGGTAGGCTGATAGCTGGGGGGAGGGTCATAAAATTAAGAAATATATGATATATGAATTTCACTTCTTTCCACTCGGTAAGTTTTCTTTTTTCAGCCAAGCAGAAACTGTTCATATAGGAACATGTGAAAGAGGTAGAATTCGTTTCTTGGTTGCTCAGTTCTTGAAAGACGTGGTTCAGCTTGTGCTGTGAATCCGCAGAAACTTCTCACAGTCGGGTTGCAGTGCACTGAGGTGAGAGCTGGAGAACCCACTAAGGCAGGGAACAAAAACGACAGAGCGACAGGCAGGTCTACAGTGACGTTGAGACTCCAAAAAGGCACCAAATTCGGAAAACGAAAAGGTGGCAAGCATAAAGGGCGTGTACTAGCAGACAAATCACCAAGTTGTCGCCGTACAAACACAGCCTAACGGTAGTCTTTATCTTCACGAACTCCGCGGGGCCTGGGGTCAACTCCCAACACGGTCACTAACCTGTATCTCCGTCACCTCCTACCCGGAAGAGGCTCGCCTGTGGAAACCACTCTACCTTCCTCAGAATCCTCTCAGACCCGCCGGCGCGCTCCGCCCGCCCACTTACCTGTGCTGCGCCTGCGCTTCCCCGCGCGCTCTCAAGGTCGGCACCGCCCCCAGCCCGCACCAAGCACCCACGGAAGTGGCTTGAGTCGACGTCCGGCGTCTCCTTACCTCTGCGTGGCGTGGGGTCGCCGGCGTTACTCGGGGGGCGGGACTTCCTGTCCCGCGCGGAAGAACTTCCGGTAGAGCCGGAAGACCTTCTACCTCGCGGTTTCCAGAGGTTCCCCCTCAACCGCTGCGGGAGGTGAGGTCTGGGCGAGCCCCGGCCTCTTCAGAGTGTCTGGTCTACAGCCTGTCCTTGGCGCAATGGTGAGTTCTTGTGCGAGAGCAGGAGTCATAACAGTAGGAATGAAAAAACCGGTAGGTCATTGCTGTGGAAGAAGCCGGTCGAGCGCCGTGTTCGAAAGGGATGAGCCTCCGGGCACGACCCTCTACCTGCTTCCGAGTGCCTGTGCACCGGAGAGAGTAGCATCCGTGCTGACCAGCTGTTGGACCAGCGGTGTGGAGTGTAAGGACCTTGTCTGTCCATAGTCAAGTGGACCTAGAGTTGACCTTGCCTGACTCGTCACCTCTTCCCTACCACTTTGTGCAGTCTCAAGACAGTGGTCAAGAATTTCAGGTCTTAGGAATGCTTTGAGTTACTCCAAGAACCCAGTGGGTCCCCTTCTGGGAGAAAAGCCACATCTGTCACGTGAAAACAAATAACAAAATCAGTTTATCTTTAAGACGCTTAGAAACTGGAAAGAGATGTTAAGTTTTAAAAGTTTAGGTTTGGTAAGAACGGATTTTATTTGAAAGAAAAATGTATGGATATGGAAAAATGAGCTATTGGAGCAGGGAGAATTCTCTCATTGTAAGTCTTCAGGGTCGCAAAGATTAGAATACCTTGTGTAGGGTGTGGCAAGCATGGCTAGAGGCAGAAAAGTGAGGTGAAAGAAATGTGTAATGGCCAGTAACCACAGAAAGTTTTATCCTGAGGACAGCCTATTTTGCCCTAATCCCTAAGAGGGTTTGATGCTATTTTCAGCTGGAGGGTAAGGTACAGTTCAGGAACTTGCAAAAAGGGAATCTTAATCAAAGTTTGTTTGATAAGTGCTTGGTTCCAATTGATCTGTGGTAACAAATGGTTCAGCAAGTCATTTATGATCAAAGAATGGGAATTCGGAGGCTCTAGATCTGGCATTGGCATTGGTAAATGGGATGGGGTGGGGAGTATCCATGAGTCTTACGTAAATTCTATAGGAAACAGTCATTCTTCAGATAGGTCATTTTCTGGAATATGAAAGGGTGGGGTTACTTCTTAACCTTTGCTATTTCCAGGATCATAGGGCTCTGATAAACTTCAACATTGTCAGTTAACTACATGAAAAACTTTAAACCTTCATGTTCACCAGCTTTTGTCTTGGATATTAGCTTCAGTATGCAGTATTTCTTTCATAGCCAAGTATTACTAATATTGAGCTATCCTGTGGGATGACTGACTTTTGAATTACATAGAAACTTACCAGAGTATAAAACGTATACCTGAGTATAAAACAGTGGGCTTCAAAGTAGTGTGGTTCCTATTATGCTTTACCAGATAACCTGTCTCTGCACACTGTGTATTTTAAACCTCAGTGAATAATATGAGTTGTATTCTTTAAGAGAGTTTTGTTTTTTTCTTTAATGTCCATGAAAGTAGACAGAGAGGGAACATGGAACTGGTAAGAACCAAAGCCTAACCAGATTCTCTACTCGAATTTTGTGGAAGAAGCATCGGGGTCTAGCAATAGGAAGTAATTTACCTGAGGTTAACAGTCTGAGCTCAAACTCACATTTCACCTTAAATTTAAGGTCATTTTTTATGTCTTCTTCCAAAATCTAGATAGAATGTAACTGAAACCCTTAAGTTTGTCATAGTCACAGAGAAGCTAAGTTTGAGCTTATGTTCCGGAACACTTGAAGTAGAACCAACCCTTCAGCCAGGTCACAAAAAACATACAATTTAAACTAATGTAGTATCTTGCTGAGTCTTAGAATGTCACTTAAGAATGCCAGGAAGTGGAAAGTCCACTGTCTTCATTCTGGCACTGTTTATATTTCTTAGCCAACTGAGTTTTATGTTTTATAACATAATGATAATGCAAGTGTAGTCAGTGCTCGGAATCCTTCTGAAAACAAAAGTTTTAACCACTAAATGAAGTGAACAAGGGCTGTATTTAAGATTACTTGCTTGAATTGACAGCTTTTACATGTCAGTATTAATGAAAAGAATTTTGGTCATGAGCTTGACTCAGATTCTGCCCACTGTTATTTACATGGATTTCTTCAAAAAAAGTAGAAGCTGGGCAAGGTGGTACATACCTGTAATCCCAGCACTCTAGAAGAAGAAACAGGCACATTACCATAAATTCAAGCCTAGCCTAAGCTATAATGTGAGATACTGTTTCAAACAAACAAACAAAAAAACAAAAAATAAAACAGAAGTAGAATTTACTGGGAATTAAAATACCTATGTTTTACACTTATGATCCTGTGACTTGACTGAAAACTTTTTCAGAATAGGTACACATTTTAGATTAAATGAAATTTAGTTCAGTTTCCACTTCGTTCTTGTCCTTACGGTTTAAGTTTGATTTCTTTTTAAAAACATGATAGAGACAGTAATTGGAATCTGTCCATTCATTTGTGAGCTCTTTGAGTTCTCTGATTCTCTGATACATCACGTGGATCAGAACTCCACAGATGCATTGCATATAATATGATTCTTTAATACAAGCAAATGACAATAGGATTGAGATCCAGTCCAAAACTTTTGGGTTCACTCTACACTTTTATGCTTTCATTTTGTTGCAAAAATATTCTATAGAAATTTTTCTAAAGGCTAAAACCATTTCTTCTATTATACTTCCGTGTTTGAAGATTACAAACCAACTTTAATCAAATAGGAATCTATCATTCATATGGATTTATAGGAGAAGAGTAGGTAGAGTAGAGGTAGCTATCTGGCTCCATTATTAAGGGATGAGGTTTTAGAATTGTATCTTTAATGATATGATATCTTTAATGATATATCTTTAATGATAGTTGAATCTGAAATTAATGGCTCATAAATCAGCCTTAGAAAAAACTATAGGCAGAGTTTTGCTGGAGATATTAGAGATTACAGTTGATTGATAATTCGACATGTACTTTAAAGGATAGATACTGTGTAGATTTCAGCTTAGTAACAGAGACTTGAGTTTCTTCTCAGTTCTGTTTCTTTTCTTTTCCTCTGACTTCTTCTCTTCACTGATTATTTCTTAAGGAGGCTTATAATATTAGACACTGCTTCTTTGGTTCATATTTGGCTAATTCAAGGTTGACCTATAAGGGTGGCTCATATTTTAGTGTTTCATTCACTTTTTCAAAAAGAACTTTTATTTACTCTGGGATGAAGGCTTAAAGTGAAATAAATTGATTTTAGAAAATCAGAAGGTATTCTAAAGTATACATTCCTAAAACAACTTATTTTATTACTGTTATGACTTGGTTTTGCCCATGTTATTAAAAATGAATACAGTTTGTCTCAAAGTGTCTTTCTAGAAAGAAACCTGAGTTTAAACAGCCTATGTTTGCATCATCTGTTTTGATCCATATTCTGTGGCTAATAATGTATTTAAGGCCATGGACTGGATAATTTATAAAAAAGGAAGTTTACTTTGGCTCACAGTTCTGATTATCAGGTTGAGGGACTTCATCCAATGATGATCTTGCTGGCAGAATCTTGAAGCAATACAGGAAATTAAATGGCATAGCATAGGTATTATGCACATGCATCCTGTAGTTTCTGTCTTCTTATTAAGGCATTAGAGTTCGCTTGTGAGCATTCTACCATGGCAGCCTTACCTAATTTTAATTACCTCCCAGAATCCCTCCTTCAGGATACTATAGTCACATTAAGCTTCCACCTTCTTAATAGCTTATAATGGGGATAAACTCCAAAGGTAAGTTTTGATTTTGGTGGATTTTGTTTGTTCTTTTATTGTTGAGACAGGGTCATATTAAGTAGTCCAGTCTGGCCTTGAACTCACTAAAACATGAGTTTAGGAGAGGACAAACCATATTCAAACCATGAACACAGCTCAGTTTATTACTGAGTCACAAGAAAAATGTCCCAGTGAGATGAACAGTCTCTTGATTGTTTGAAATAATTATACCTTTTATTTCACTAGCCAAACATTTAAAAAATCCTACTGTTATCTCAAAAGGCAGTTGTTCAGTCACTCATTATTTAGTTACCTTCTGTGTATATTAGGTACTGTTCTTAATAACAGTGAAACAACTGTATAAAACAATTCCTGCCCTGAATGGTGCTTATGTTTCATTGCAAGAGGCTGATAATAATCTTATTATGATGAAATAGGTAAATAATGTGTCAGTCATAGTAAATCCAACAAAGATAAGGCAGAAGAAGGAAATAGGAAATGATGATAATGGGTATATTATGTTTGGTATTTAGGGAAAACCTTAACAAATAGGTGATATTTGAGTTCATAGGTATGTGCTTAGTACTTATGAGTACATAGTTATTAACTGTATCCTAAAATTTCTTACAGTATATCTAAAAAGCAGTCATAAAGCTCATATTTTTTGCTTGTACAAATATTTCAATGAGTTCCTGTCATTCTTCAGTGCTTAGAAAGATTATAGTGATGTGTTAAAGAAAAGCTATAATAATAAGTTTTATAATAGACTTCATTTGTACACCACTGTTTTCATTTTTTAAAGCTTTATATTTTAAGAGCAATTTTAGAATCAGAGGAAAATTATTAGGAAGATACATAGATATCTGTGGGAAGCGGCTCACTGTATACTCACTGTCTCTGCATATGCATAGCTTCCCTTGTTATCATATCCCTTGCCAGAGTGGTGTATTTGTGGTAGTTGATGAACTTACATTGACAAATCATGTTACCCACAGCCCAAAGTCTATATTAATGTTCGTTCTTTTGTTACTGTACTGGGGACTGAACCAAAGGGGTTTCATATTGAGCTAAAACTCTAATCCTTTGTTTATTTATATTTTTCTTTCTTTTTTAAAAATTTAATTTAATTTATTGGTTCATTATATATATATATTCACATCACAATTACGCTCCACATTGAGAATTTGCACCAGTATATGACATAACTTAATTCTCATTTTCACCTTCCCCTACCCACCCTACAACCCCCTCCCCTATATATAAAGCTTTTTTTTTAAACCATCATTTTTTTTCTTTCTCGTCATTATTTACCCCTAAACCCCATTTCCCTTTGAATATTATTTGGTGTTTTTTGTTTTTTTGTGTTTTTTTCTTGACACAGGGTCTCGCTTTGTAGTTCAGGCTGGCCCTGAGCTCACTGTGTAGCCCAGGCAAGCCTCGAACTCAGCAGTCCTCCTGCCTCTGCCTCCCAGGTGCTGGGATTACAGGCGTGAGCCGCCACGCCCAGCAAATATTATTTGTATTTTGAGACAGGGTCTGAGTCGCAAAGTTGTAGACACTGGTCTCACACTTTTATTCTTCTTGCCTTAGCCTCTGAGAGTGCTAGATTAGTGGTCTCAATGTTTAATATTCTGTGGATTAAGACAAAATATATATAAAGGCATGTATCATACTGAGCATTTTCACTCCTCTAAGTTTGTGCACCACCTATTCAGTTTCCTTTTTTTCAACTTCTGGCACCCACTGATCTGTTTCCATGGTTTTGCTTTTTCCAGAATATCATGTAATTGAAATTATATAGTATGTAGTCTTCAGAGATTGTTGTCTTTCAGTTAGTAATAGACATCTATAGTTTTTCAGTGTCTTTTCATGTCTTGGTACCACATTTCTCTTTTATTTTGCCATGGGATGCCAGGGATCTAACTGATGGCCTTGTGCATGCTACACAAGAGTTCTACCACTGAGCCACAGTCCTGTTGGGATATCTTATTTGCTGATAGGGCTGAATAGTTTTCCATTTTCTGTATTAGGTTAGCCATTCATCTTCTGAAAGATGTATTGATTGCAGGTACTACCATATATGCATACATGTACAGGTTTTTGTATGGACATAGTTTTTAGCTCCTTTGGATAAATATCAAGGAGTGTGATTGCTGAATTTTCTGTTAAGAATATGTGCAGTTTTAGAAGAAGATGCCAAACTATATTCCAAAGTGAGTATGCTATTTTGTCTTTGCACCAGCTCAGAATAAGAGTTGCTCTTGCCCTCATTCTTGTCAGTGTTTGGTATTGTCACTGTTCCAGGTTGGGCCATTCTAATAGGTATGTCCTAGCATCTCAATATCTCACTGTTTTAGCTTTTGTTTTCCTAATAATATACACTGTGAATTATCTTTTTTTGTGCTTCTTTTCCATCTGTATATCTCATGAAATACCCATTGAGGTCTTTGGCCCAGGTTTTAAAAATCAGATTTAAGAGCTGTTACATTTTACATAGCAGTCTTTATCATATGTGTCTTTTGCAATTTTTTCCTAATTTTTGTTATTGCTCATTTTCTTGATAGTCTTTCACAAAGCAGAACTTTCTAGTGTAATCAAGTCTGGTATATCAACTGTCTCTGAAATGGACCATGCTCTTGGTAGTATGTCTAAAAATCAGTGACATACCTTAAGGTTATTTACTTCTTCTTCTATGTCATCTTGTAGAACTCATTAATTTTGTTTTTTGCATTTAACCCTGTTATCTGAGTTAGTTTTCCTGGAGTCTGAGGTCTGTGTATAGATGATTTTTTTTTTGCATGTGCATGTCTATAATTTTCTCAGCACTTTTATGTTGAAAAGGCCATCCTATTTCTATTGTACTGCCTTTGCTCTTTTGTCAAAGATGATCTATTTTTAGCCCCTATTTTGTTTAAATGATCTATTTTTCTGTTTCACCAATGTCCTACTGTCTCTATTACTGTATCCTTATAGTAAGTTTTGAGGTTGATTAAAATCAGTCCTGTAAGTTTTCTTCTTCAGTATTGTCTATTGTGGATCTTTTGCTTCTTATTATAAATTTTGAAGTCAGTTTTTTTTCTTTTGCACATAAAATAACCTAGGACTTTTTTTCTTTTTTTTTTTGAGACAGGGTCTCACTTTGTAGTTCAGGCTGGCCCTGAGCTCACTATGTAGCCCAGGAAAGCCTCGAACTCAGCAATCCTCCTTCCTCTGCCTCCCAAATGCTGGGATTACAGGTGAGTCACCACGCCCAGCACTGTATGTGGTTACCAGGATCGAACTCAGGACCTTGCCCTTGCGAGGCAGGTGCTGGAACCACTGAGCTAAATCTCCAGCCCTAACCTAGGATTTTGATTGGGATTGCATTGAACATGTAGATAAAATTGAGAGATCTGACATCTTGATAGTATTGATTATACCTATCTATGAAAATTGCATAGTTCGCCATTTATTTCTTTACTTTTGACATCAGAGTCTAACAGTTATTCTTATACAGATTTTTGTACGTATTTCCTTAGATTCATATCTAAATATTAAATTTTTCGGATGTAATGAATGTTTTATATTTAGATGTAGGTGTACGTGTTTAGTTTTAAATCCTTTTTCATTGTTGGTATACTTCCATATGTTAGCTTGTATTATACAACCTTTCTCTAATTGTTCATTAGTTTCAAGATATGTCACTTACTTTTATTCTTTTCCATTATTACAGTTCTATTTTTCCTCCATATCTTTTATTTTTTAAAAGACATAGTAATTTTGTTAAAGTAGATTAAATCTTTCCCATTTTGGTTCTAAACTGTAAGATTTAGAAAAACTTAAAATAGTTTCAACTTTTGCTACTTTGGTATTGAAACCAAGAATCTTTTTGAGACTGACAATCTTTATATATGATTATAATATTTTAAGAATACTTAAGATATGAAAATTAATCTGTACATGGATATTTCTAAAAGTGAATTTGTGGGTATTATAAAGTAAATACAAGCCACTGAAAGTGTGTGACGTTATAAGCAGGTTACCTTTATCGTTTGACTTCAGATTCTGATTCTGAGGTAGTGAAGTCTTGGTTTATATTTAGTTGAGTAGATCATAGACACAAAGACAGAACTGTTCAATTTTGAAATTCAACAAAGATCTCTCAAGGGTTGGTAGAACTAAATTTTTAAGGGTAAGTAGAAGTGCTGCAGGTTAAGTAAGAAATTGAATTTTAATGCAAATGAAAAAAATCACTGAGATTTCATCTCACTCCACAACAAATGGCTGCTATTATAAAATCAACCAACAATAAATGCTGGCGAGGCTGTGGGGAGAAAGGAACACTTCTCCACTGTTGGTGGGATTGCAGACTTGTGCTACCAGTGTGGAGATCTGTGTGGAGATTCCTCAGAAAATTAGGACTAGAGGTCCCATTTGACCCTACTATTCCCCTGCTAGGAATATACCCAAAGGAATTTAGAAAATCACATTGGAAAGACAGATGTACACCCTTGTTCATAGTAGCTCAGTTCGTGATAGCTCAATCTTGGAAATAACCCAAATGCCCATCAACTGGAGACTGGATAAAGATGTGTGTTTTTTTAAATTAATTAATTAATTTATTTATTTTTTGAGACAGGGTCTCGCTTTGTAGTTCAGGCTGGCACTGAGTTCACTATGTAGCCCAGGCAAGCCTCCAACTCAGCAATCCTCCTGCCTCTGCCTCCTGAGTGCTGGGATTACAGGCTTGAGCCACCACGCCCGGCACTGTGGTATGTGGTATTGATTGCTGGTGGGCGTGAGTCTCCATGCCTAGTATTGTATGTGGTTACCAGGGATCGAACTCAGGACCTTGCGCTTGTGAGGCAGGCTCCGGAACCACTGAGCTAACCCTCCGGCCCTGTGTTTTTTTTTTTTTGTAAAATGGAGTATTATCCTGATATAAAGAATTACAAGATTCATTCATTTATGTGCAAATGGATACACCTGGAGGACACACTAATAAGTGAAATAAATAGATCACAGATATGCAAATACTGGATCCTTTCTTTGATATGAGCACCTGTAGATGTAAATGAGCTCTAGAAAGTATGACAGTTTTTGTAGAATGGGAAATTTCCAAAGGAAATTTAGTGTGGGAATGTAATGAGGGGAAGGAATAAATATGATTCTGAAACAAAAGATCATGTATACAGGGGGTGGGAAGGTGTGGGTGGGTAGGGATGTAGGTAAAAATGAGAATTAACTTGTGTCATATACTGGTACAAATTCCCCAATGTTGTGTGTGACTGTGAGATGTATATAAAATGTACCAATAAAGAATTCAATTAAAAAAAAGAAATTGAATTTTATTTCTCAATAGCAATAGCTACATTTAGCAGTTAAAATTTATCAGATATTGTTCTAGACTATTTTAATCCATGTAAATTCTTTTAAAGTAGTTGTCATGTTTGCTTTTTATGCCGCCAGCATAAAAATATTTATAAGTGCCGGGTGTGGTGGCTCATGCCTGTCATCCCAGCACTCGGGAGGCAGAGACAGGAGGATTGCTGAGTTCCAGGCTTGCCTGGGCTACATAGTGAGCTCAGGGCCAGCCTGAACTACAAAGCGAGACCCTGTCTCAAAAAAAAAAAAATTATATGGGCCGGAGGGTTAGCTCAGTGGTTCCGGTGCCTGCCTTGCAAGCGCAAGGACCTGAGTTCGATCCCCGGTTACCACATATAATGCTGGGCGTGGTGGCTCACGCCTGTAATCCCAGCACTCGGGAGGCAGAGACAGGAGGATTGCTGAGTTCCCGGCAGCTTGCCTGGGCACCATAGTGAGCTCAGGGCCAGCCTGAACTACAAAGTGAGACCCTGTCTCCAAAAAAAGCAAAAAAAAAAAAAAAAAAATTATAAACGTATAAAAGGATTGAATTTTAAAATTTCAATTTCTTATTTGAAATTTCTTACACAAATATTAGAATTAATAATGATATTCCTATAAAATCTTCCCCAATCTAATTAATACCTAATATACTAACCCTCTAGAATTAGAGAAAGTAAACATTATTGTTAGGCATAGCATAAGGATTGACATTTCTGACTCAAGTGCCAACCCAAACACATCTGCATTGCACCGAGTGTTAATTTTACTTAGGTCTGCAAATGGACTTCTGATAGGATAGAGAAATTGGGGGTAAGGAATTCGGTGAAATGGCCTTTCTCAGTTAATGTAAACATATAGTGTGTGAAATTTGATCTAGACCAGTGCCTCAGTTACCCATTCGTTTTCCAGATGGCTGTAAGGATTAGCTTGCTTCCTTCCCTTCTGTTTGGACTATGCATCTCTTGCAACTAGAACTTTGTTTCCTTCAGAATTGTAAATAAAAATAGTCTTGGCAATACTTAGCTTCCTTCACAGCAGATACTTAAAGCTATTTATTGTTAGGAGAATTTTCAGAGATCATCTTCCCATCTTCTCATCTTCCCAGCCAGCATCTATTTTATTTGTCATAGAGATCTTTTTTTTTTTTTTTTTTTTTTTTGACACAGGATCTTGCTTTGTAGTTCAGGCTGGCCCTGAGCTCACTATTTAGCCCAGACAAGTCTCAAACTCAGCAATCCTCCTGTCTCTGCCCCCCCAGTGCTGAGATTACAGGTGTGAGTCACCACGCCCAGCACTGTGGTATGTGGTATTGATTGCTGGTGGGAGTGAGTCGCCATGCCCAGCATTGTATGTGGTTCCAGGGATTGAACTCAGGACCTTGCACTTGCGAGGCAGGCACTAGAACCACTGAGCTAAATCTCCGGCCCAAGTCATAGAGATCTTTTAGAGGGAAAATAGACCTAGAATTTTCTTTACCATTTATTGAGTTTATTGGTACATTCTAGATATATATTATGCTCACATTCAACATTATAAATTTTTACGTGTATGTGGTATATCTTGATTCTCATTTTTTCCCATTATAGACATAGATTGTAATGAGAGGGTCTTTGCAATAAATTCTTGGAGGTAGACAGTTTTGGATTATGAAGAGATGAGATTAATATAAACTGTCAGTAGAACAGTAAGAGGAAACTTTCATCCACTAGTAGAAATGGTGTATGAAGAAGGAGCTTCAAGCTCTTCTGTTCCATTTTGTAAACATATATGGTAATTACAGACTTCGAACAGTTAATGCCATGTGTGCTTGATACTTCAAGGCTGTAGCCGATTTTATGGCAGTTTTTTTTTTTTTTTTTTTGAGATAGGGTCTCGCTTTGTAGTGCAGGTTGGCCCTGAGCTCACTAGGTAGCGCAGGCAAGCCTCAAACTCAGCAATCCTCCTGTCTCTGCCTCCCGAGTGCTGGGATAACAGGCGTGAGCCACCACGCCCGGCTGTAGCTGATTTTATTTTTTATTTTATTGTTTTATTTTTTGCAGTGCTAGGAATTGAACCCAGGAGTTTACACTCTACAACTGAGTCAGAGCTCCAGTTCTGCTTTTAGTGATTAAATAACAATCTTTAAATATTTAACTTAGGAACCTTTATATAGTTATCTATGCCTGCTCTTTATGCACTACTAAGCTGATTTTTGATATCTTTTACCAGGTGACTGCTACTATTTGCCCTAGTATGATGATCTACTTATGAAAACCAGTGTCATTCATCTCTTGTTATTTTTCTACAGATTAAGTTACAGTAGGTTTTGTCCCACCAAAACTAAGGCTTCATTAACTTGAATGGAGACTTTGGCCACTTTTTACAATGACTAATAACAAAATGGTTTAAATTCTTACGGTTTGTGGGATGTTTTTTTCTTTGTTTACCATTGCTTAAAAGAGAAACTGTTACTTTTTTTTCTTAAAAAGTTTGCTTTTGTTAGTAGTAGTCTCAGTATGAGAGTTCTACTTCTGCTCAAATTGATGCTTATTGACTACTCCTTTCTTCTGTTAAATGAATTAACATTGGACAATGATGCTTTACTGTATCATTTATTTCTAGACACTTTAGTTTGGGTAGGTAGATCAGATGCTTGGTATTGCATAAAGGCTGTATTTTCTTACACTACAAGACAGAAGAGTCTGGATAACTGGAACTAAGAATAATTGAGAGAAAAATAGGCTTTCCAGTCAGTATGGACACATAAGAAAGCTTTGCAAGCACTCTGAAGTATAGTATAGGTCCTAACTTTGAAACTTTAGTCTTTAACATTATATGCTCAATTTTTATGGAGTTTCCCATATCAGAAGTGTTTATGGTTCTTACAGTTTTTGATACTCACTAAAAACAAAAAATTTCAGATCATAAGACATCATTTAAAAAGAACTTGCCAAGCTAAGTATGGTGGCTTAGGCCTGTAGTGCTAGTACTCTGAGAGTCTAAAGCAGGAGAATCACAAGTTCGAGACTAGTCTGAGAAATTTAGTGACTCAGATAATTTTAGTGAAACTACGTCTCAGAATAAAAGGACCAGGTTATAGATTAGTTGTGAAGGCCTCAGTTGAATCCCCACTACCACAAAAAAGGGAAAAATACAAAGAGAGAGAGAGAGAGGGAGAGAGAAATTTAAAATTAATTTCAGGGAATGAAGGAACAAAAGAATTAACCTGAGTATTTGAGGTAGACTTCTGTGTAGCACTATTAATATGCATAAAGTCTTGCCTGAGAGAAATTCCACAAACCCCTAATTGAGTTGAGTGTGCTGGAAACTATGGTTCCCTTTCAATTCTATTCATATTAGCTCATTTAATTCTTCTAAGGAAACTTGCCACCAACAATAGCTACATACTGCAGACTTTGATGGTGGTGTAGAAATGTTCACCTGTAATGCCAATGTTTTATTGTATATTTAGTGGATATATTGGAGTCATAGACATAACATAAGCTTGGTGTTTTAAATCAATGAACAGTTTAGCAGCACAGTGGCTAGTTTGTAGGCATCCTTGTGTTTTTAGTGGAAATTGGAAAGTGGAGGAAGGCTTATAGAGCAGGTGAATGTTGAAGACTGAGTAGGAGTTGGTCTGAACAAGATGATTTGTAAAGGATTTATAAGTGTTTTAGTTTATTGTTTTAGTCTGATACTTTCTTTGAATGTAAACTTGTAGGGATATTTTCTACAATGTCAGAAAACAGCTTGGTCAGTTAAGAAAGAATTGCAGAATTTAGAATCTCATCTTCCATTGAACTTTCTATTTGTTACTTACCATCATTATAATGAAACATTTATGCACATGTTGGCTAGAGATGAAGAGTTTTGTTAGTGTCTTTTAAAATATTTCATTCTTCCCTAACATTTTAATGACTATGCTGTTTCTTTATATGAGATGTTGCATAATTTATTCAACCCATTGTAATTGTTCAAAATTATCTTTTAAAATAAACAACTAAATAGATTTAAATTAATAAAATAAAATTAATTTCAACATGTTAAAATAGCTTATGAATTATATTTAATTAAAATGACCTCTATTCTTGTGAAAAAGTATATCTCTATCATAGCTCTGTACTGTTAATCTTCTATTTGTCATATCACCTTGTATTGAGCAAAATATTTTCTCTTACTTTTAGATTTAATCACATTCTGATTAATGATTTTATATTGTCTTCACCAGGAAGTCTGGAGCTGCTGGTTTTATTTTTTTCTGAGACAGGGTCTCGCTTTGTACCTCAGGCTGGCCCTGAGCTCACTAAGTAGCCCAGGCAAACCTCAAACTCAGCAATCCTCCTGCCTCTGTCTCCCCATTGCTGGGATTATAGGCATGAGTCACCATGCCCAGCATTGTGGTATGTGGTACTGATTGCCCATGGGTGTGAGCCACCATGTTCTGTATTGTATGTGGTTACAAGGGATTGAACCAGGGGCCTTGCACTTGCTAGGCAGGCGCTGGAACCACTGAGCTAAATATCTGGCCCAGGAGCTACTGTTTTTTAATTCATGTTCATACACTGTACTATTTCTTAGATGTGATCCTTAAGAAACTTATAATATGTATAGCTATTTATTGAGGATTTATACTTTTCAACCTTAGTTTAAAATACATTACATTTTTTAAATGATTTTTTTCTGATTTAGAATATAAACAGAATTTATGTTTATTCTTTTTTTAAGGAAATTCACAATGCATTTTTTTTCCTATGAAACATTGGTATTGGCTAGTGAAGGTTATTCTCCATAAACAAGTTTGAAAATCCATCTGCTTCAGCTCAGATCATAGTTGTTATTTTATATATAAATTAGTGTTAAGTTGAACTATATAAAAGAGCTACAGGGCCGGAGGTTTAGCTCAGTGGTTCCAGCGCCTGCTTCACAAGCACAAGGTCCTAAGTTTGATCACGGTAGCCACATACAATGCTGGGCGTGGTGACTCACGCCCACCAGCCATCAATACCACATACCACAGTGCCGGGTGTGGTGGCTCACACCTGTAATCCCAGCACTCAGGAGGCAGAGGCAGGAGGATTGCTGAGTTCCAGGTTTGCCTGAGCTACATAGTGAGCTGAGGGCCAGCCTGAACTATAAAGCAAGACCCTGTCTCAAAAAAAAAAAAAAAAAAGTGCTACAGATAGGTCAAGACATTTATGTACCAGTAATTTCATATGCTTCATCAATGAGTGAATCTATATTAAATATCCATAGGTTTCTTTATTCTTATTTAGCTTCCCAAGTCCTACTATAATTTTTATTTCTTATATATTATATTTGTTGAAATAACCTCTAAAAAACTCAGTGTTGGTCTGTAGTCATCCACATGTACAAACTCTTTAGATTTTTTTCCTAACATTTCTAGATCTCTTTTCAGTCATATTGACTACATTTTTAATCCTAGTATTTATTTTAGGTAGTAGACATTTTTCTTTACCTTCAGAGATCCTGAGATTGGTGTGTTATGCTTAAAACCATCTCCAAAATTTTGCCCACTTTCGTGCTTTTTGGGGGGCACTTTTCATTAGCTGCTTAGTTATCTTGGATTTTCCTTTCCCTGTACTCTTTATGAAATCTTACTCCATATCACTTATTTCTCTCATGTTATGCCTAAGCTGTTGAATTTTGTAAACTTATAGTTGCCTGCCATTTGATTCCTATGCTTTTTTGTCAACATTTCTCATAATTTTGAGTTGCCCTCCCCTTTATATTTTTAGCTCAATTCTGTTTTTTCTTCTTAATGAATGATCTTAGAACTTTGATATAATCCATACCGAGATTTCCAGAATGACTAGTATCTTGACCAGGTTTTTCCACTATCCTAGCAAAGTTCACACAGCCTGTGAAGGTAATTTATGAAGACAAATTATCTCTGTACCTATTTGTGCTTCACTTAGTAGGATAGACAGAGTCTCACAAGTGCTTTTGGTCTATCCCTTCCTGATCTTCAAGTAATAACGTTGATGCCATCCCTTTTGCTTTAAGGATGTACAGTTCACACACAGACACACACACGTGGCTCATGCCACGCATATTCTAGAAACTGTCAGGATTTTTCTTACTGCTTAGTTTTTCCAAAAACCAATTTTGTTCAGTACTTCTATTTTATTTGTACATAATAATCATCTGAATTTTATCATTATGTACTGAAATTTTCCTTGGATAATTACTTTCCTCATGCTTGTTCCTTTTCTTAAAAAGAAATCTTATCTTCAATTTTGGTCTTTTGTTGTTTTGTTCATGTTTTTTTTTTTTTTTTTGGTACTGGAGGTCAAACTCAGGATATCACCCTTGTGCTGTACAATTGAACTGCCTCCTGGGCCCTAGTTCATGATTATATGATGTTTCTTAGGCTGTTTCAGTGGTTATCTGACTAAGTTCCTTGCTTCCAATTACTACCCCACCATGTTTGTTTGTTTGTTTTTTCTTTTTTTTAGGGAGAGAGAGGCAAGTGCTAATGATCAAACCTAGGCCCTACCACTGAGGCACATACCCAGCCTATACCTAGCCTCACTATTCCCTCTACTGTTGTATAGAATTATTCTTCCACAATGTATGTCATTTGGTTAATTTCTGCCTAGGTTCCAGGAATTATTTCCACGTACTTGCAGAAAAGCCCATTGTATGTACCTCCTGTCAAAGTGTAGCCATGGGACTATCTCGTTATTTCTAGATTGTGTCATTTCTTCTCTTTGTACAGGTAGAAATATCTGCCTAAATGTTTCTTCCTTTCCTGTTCAGACCGTAGCATATATTTTTAACCTTGTCAAACTAATTTAGATGTCACCTTGTGTGAACCAGTCTTTCCCAGACCTTAGTAATTTAATCCCTCTCAACTTGGAATGTTTCCGTAACATTAGGCTCTCGCCTCCACTGTACCACATACCACTTTTTATTTGTAGTTGAAGTTAAGAGATGATAAACACTTTAGGAGTTTGATAAAAATCATGATTAAAAAATGCTATGTTCTTTCACCTTGAACGCAAGATGTCTGTTGATTCCAAGACCTGCTGCAGTTGAGATTATAGCCAGATCTACTGTATTTACCTATTAAAAGTCAGTTTAGTTAGGTTTTATCTAAGGAGAGATTGTATCAGCTTGAGTAGTTTTATTTGAAAGTCTGGACAAACAGTATCAGTAGCCAGAATTGAGTGTATTTATCCAGAAGTACTTGAGGTTGAGAGTATTGTATTCTTTACAGAAGTATCTTTGGACACTGTTTTCATCCAGCTTTAACACGGAATGAATGAAATATCCTTCAGTGATATTTGCTGCTTTCTGCCCTAAATCAGTACTTATCTAGTAGTCAGCTTCTGATGAGGTTTTCTGTGTGTCATTAAGACAGTCATTGAATGGAACCCTTACCAGACTTCATTATCTAATCTCCTTGGTAGTATATGTTCCACTGTACATTAAGTGGTAAAACACTTAGTAACCTGGTTACTAGCAGTCTATCTCATGCTGATTAACCTACCTTTCTACACCCGCAACAGCATGTTTTCTTGTGTGTTCTGTAAACTCTGCAACCAGAGAGCTCTCCTTGGGAAGCCTGCCAGAGACTTATCAGCCCTCTTCCTTGAATTTCTTTCAATCTGTAACTTTCCTGTCATTGACGGTAGTATTCTACTAGTTACCTAAAGTCAAACCACTTGAAATAACCTTTAAGGTGTTTTATCCTGCAGTTGCTACCCTTCATGTTCACTCACACTTTAGAGTTTGATTGGTTTTCTTACAAAGTACCATTTGCTTTTGCTTGTTCTTCTAGTTTCAACTACTATTGTTTTTGTCTTAGATTTTTCTCTTTAATTAATCAATATATTAGTCTCTTATTTACTTTCATTATTTTACCCCCATTCCTGTCTATTTAGAAGTCTTCCAAGTTGATCTGTATGTTCATTAAGCATGTAAGAAAAATATTTCTTCCTCCTAGTTCTAAAGATTATCAGTGATGTAAATTTAGTCTTCTTTCTGTTTCGTGCATTTCCCTGCCATCTGCTTTGGTTGAGCAAGGCTTTTTGCTACTCATCCATCCTGTTATGTTTGTCTTTGCCATTCATCCTGGATTTCCCCCATTTATTTCTCTATCCATGTGAATTAAATTTCCATCTTAAGTCTCATCAGCTCCATGAAACTTTCATATCCAGTTTTTTAATTTTGGTAACACTTATCTTACTTTGTAATTTTATGCTCATATATTATCTTAATATATTTGTTGTTACCTTGTACATTGATCTCCGATCATAAATTTTACAGTAGCATCATGCTGGCATTCCACTACCACCAAGTGCTCCATTTACTTACTGTATTCCCTAATCTGTTCTGAGGGATATTCCTCTGCTGTTAGGGTAAAACGGTCAGTGAAAAAAAAAAAACCAAAAAACAAAAAAAAAAAACCTTTGTGCCAGTTGTCTGATAACAATCAGCAAGATATGAGGGTTTATCATGCAGATAGAATGGTTTTGTTAAGTTTCCTTTGTTTTCCCTATCTACATAGACAGTTTGTACTGACATAATTTGGGTGTACAGTGATTTTTTTTTTTTTTTTGAGACACGGTCTCACTTTGTAGTTCAGGCTGGCTCTGAGCTCACTATGTAGTCCAGGCAAGCCTCGAACTCAGCAATCCTCCTGTCTCTGCTTCCCGAGTGCTGGGATAACAGGCGTGAGCCACCACGCCCAGCACTGTGGCATGTGGTATTAATTGTTGGTGGGTGTAAGTCTCCACGCCCAGCATTGTATGTGGTTACCTGGGATCGAACTCACGACCTTGCGCTTGCGAGGCAGGCGCCGGAACCACTGAGCTAATCCTCCGGGCCTGTACAGTGATTTTTTTTTTTTTTTTTTTTTGAGAAAGGGTCT
>PVIC010012227.1:0-40027 GCA_004025085.1 Thryonomys swinderianus | reverse complement strand
CTGAGCTCACTATGGTGCCCAGGCAAGCCGCCGCGAACTCAGCAATCCTCCTGTCTCTGCCTCCCGAGTGCTGGGATTTGATTTTTCAGTTTTTATCAGTATCTTTTACCTTCCACCTGTCACCTATTCTGTTTCCCCCTCTTGTAACAGTTAAACTGTTTATATTTTGTCAAGACATAACCATTTATGGATTGGTCTTTCATTCTCCTTCCCGACATTTGTTCTGTTCTTTAAACCTTGATTCATCTGGTCATCTCTGCACCTGCTTAAAAGCTTAAGCGTAATCCTTAAACTGAAAATTTTCAGATAATGGTTTACTAGAAGAACTTTACTGTCTAAGAGTACAGGAGTTGGCAAATATTTTCTCCAATGTGCTGTCTCTAACAAGTACTACTTGGACAATAAACAAAGGAGTATAGCTGTGTTTTCATAAAATTATACCAGTGAGCACTGAAATTGTACATAATTTTCATAGTTCATGAAATATTAAATGAAAGGAATAAACCTAGGGCAAGTGTGTTACCTAGAAAAATGCTTGTTTCATATTTTGTTTTCTCTCAGTATTTTTTTTTTTTTTTGAGACAGGGTCTCACTTTGTAGTTCAGGCTGGCCCTAAGCTCACTATGTAGCCCAGGCAAGCTGCCGCGAACTCAGCAGTCCTCCTGTCTCTGACTCCCTACTGCTGGGATAACAGGTGTGAGCCACCACACCCGGCACGGGGGTACTTGGTGGTACTAATTGCTGGTGGGCATTAGTCACCACGTCCAGCATTGTATGTGGTTACCGGGGATCAAACTCAGGACCTTGCTTGCGAGACAGACACCAGAACCACTGAGCTAAATCTCTGGCCCTTATCTTTGTCTTTGAGGTAAACTACACCTTGGGGTTGATCATACATTTTCAAAGTACAGAAAGGCTTAGGTATTTTTAATTTATGTAAAATGTCATGGGATTCTAATTTCAGGTATGAATTTTCATTGATTATGCTTTCACAGGAACTGCAGCAATACAAAAGGTAGTCTTTCTTTGTTCATTGTTTTCATTAATTTTTCTGCTATATTTTTTTTACTTTTCTCTCTGATACTAGCTTTATTGGTTGTTTTCCTGTCCTCATTCTTCTTCAGTGCCCCTTACTAAGTTTTACAAAGTTTGCTCTGACTTAGATACCTTCCTTTTTTGGTCTGTAGTTTGCTTTTGACAGGGTCTCGCTAAGTGTTCCAGACTGGCCTTTAAGTCACTGTGAAGCCTCAAATCCCTGAGGATCTTTGTGCGCAAGCCTCCGAGTGCTGAGATTACAGGTATGCACCACTACACCTGCAAAAAATAACTTGGAATTTATTCTTCACTTTTTTTTTTTTTTAGTGTGGGGGGGGTGGGGGCGGGGTGGGGTTTGAACTCAGGACCTTGCGCTTTTCAGGCAGGTGTGGCACCACTGAGCTATACCCCCGGCCTGTAATTCTTCATCTAAAATAATTTTGCCTGTTTCTTTTCTTTCCTTGTTCAATCAGGTCTTTTTCAATCCTTGCTGGTATTTTGCCCTTTGACATTCTGATTTGAGGGTTTTTTAATCATTAAATATTCATGTGCATATAATTCTATTTACAGTATTTTCTTACATGATTTTCTCTTTCTGATGACTTTTCTACAATTGAAGTTACCTCAGCTGATATATATTGAATTTATTAGTCTTGGAATTTCTTCAGAATTTTGTATGGACCTATTAATCTTTCTGGGGTTCATTTCTGTGGTATTGGGTGTTTTGTAGGATTTTCTAGTTCACAGAGACTCTCCTCTAAGTAAGGCCAGATCCTGCAGTGTGGGTCTATTTGTTTTAGCCAGTCTGAAAACATTATACAACCTCTTCTTTCTGGGTCGCTTTGCCTTACCGGACTCTGAATTTATCACTTGTTTCTCTCTTCCTCTTTTCTTCTCTTTTACCCAGTACTATCGATTTAAACCAAGTGCTTTGCTCTGTGCTCATCCCCAGCCCTTTGCAAGTTTTTGGTCTTTCCTTCTCCTTCCCGCACATTTGTTCTGTTCTTCAAACCTTTATTCATCTGGTCATCTTTGCATCTAAGCTCTTATCAGATTGTCCAGGCTGGATTCGAACTTGCAAAGCACCTTCCTCAGCCTCCCAGAGTTCTGGGATGATATGAGTGTGGAGCCATGTCCAGCTCCTCTCTTTATAAGAACAACAGCAATACAAACAAACAACAACAAAAAAAATTTTATCTGCAAGAAGCTGTGGGTTTGGAAGACCTTTAAGCTACACGAAATGGGTTTGTGGGGGAGTGTGGCCTAAATTAGAGCATTTGCCTCCAAGACACAAGGTTGTGCAAGGGCCTGGGTCCCCAGTGCCAAACACACAGACCGAAGTAAATTGAATGCACTTTTCAAGTCTTTTCTCTGTCATCTGTGTTCCAGTTTACCCAGATAGTTTTTCTTGAAATACTTTCAGCCCGAAGATGCGGTTATATTTTCTCACAGTAGTTTTAGCAATGTTGCCCTCTTTCTCTTGTTTGATTATGGTGCAGGTTTGTTGTTGTTCTTATGGTTCTTAGGCCTTTGGGAGACGGAGAGCTGGGTGACTACCTTAAAGACCTTCTGCGCCCAAAGAGGGTTATACACACCGCAGGAGCCGCATTTGAGGCAGAGTGTCTGTGGTACAAGCCCAGCATGTTACCTTTCATTTCTTTCTCATAGGTACAAACTGCTTAGTTTATATTTACCTGAATTCACCTAGCAATAAACTTAGAGAAGACAGTGGAAGACCTGTACAGTGAAAATTACAGAGCCTCAAAGAAACTGAAGCAGACATTGAAAGATGGTAAGGAAACCCCTTGCCATCTCATGGAGTTACACAGTTAATATTGTTCAAGTGGCTATATTATCGAAAGTAGTCTGTTTTTTGTTTTCCTTACTGAGCTTTTCATTTCCACAATTTCTGTGGGGTTCTTTTTCAGAGTCTTTGTCTCTTTATTAAGTTGCTATTTCATGTCCTCCAATCTTCTTTAATTCATTCAGCTGTTATTTATGTCCTTTTGTGGTTCGCTAACCATTTGTAACACTATTCTCTTGAATTTCATATCCAGCATTTCCTCACTTCAGTATATTTGGAGTCAGTTTCCAGGGAGTTAGGGACTTTCAAAGGAGTCATATTGCATTGTTTTTCATATTTCTTACATGTCTCTGTTGAGATCTACACATCTGTTGCAATGTAGATCTTTGTTTTAAAGTTTTCATCTTTATTGGTATGATGTACAGGAAACAGCCTGTCCTTGACAAGGTGCCCTCGTTTGTTGTATAATACAGAACTCAATCCCAAGTATGCTTAGTGTAGTCTACGTGTCCGGTGGCTGCTCCGCCAGGGCGCGGCGGGTGCGGACCGTGCGGCACCTGCTTCCCGGTGGGCGGCACAGGGAGTTGCCTGGCGCTCCCTGCGGCGCAGTGTGTGGGGCGCGCCCTCTGCGGGTGCTCCTCCGGCCTCCTCAGCGTTCGGCTCGCTGTCTGCAGCGGTGTCCGTGCAGCGGTGGCTCCAGGCGCAGCTCTGCCGCAGGGCCCGCTCAGGCCTGCTCCCCGGTTCTGCTCAGAAGGCAGAAAGCGACCAACGAGGTCCTAACAGATCAGACACTGAAGGACAGGAATGATCAGGTAGAAATGGCAACAACCACGATACCAACGTGAATAGAAAAGGAGAAAACTGTGGAATAAGTGAAAAAGTACTGAAAGGTAAAATTACTTTTGTATTTATGTATGTATTTTATTTATGAATGAGACACATAGTTCAGGATGGCCCTGGTCTCACTATGTAGCCCAGGCAAGCCTCGAACTCAGCAATCCTCCTGCCTCTGCCTCCGGAGTACTGGCATGACAGGCGTGAGCCACCATGCCTGGCACTGTGGTGTGTGGTACTGATTGCCAGTGCGCATGAGCCACCACGCCCGGTATTGTTCTATGTGGTTACCGGGGATCGAACCAGGGACCTTGCGCTTGCTAGGCAGATGCCAGAACCACTGAGCTAAATCTCCAGCCCATTAATTTTGTTTTTAAATTTGTTAATTGGTGGTTTGGGTTCAATTTTATTTATTGTGTGTTTGTCGTACATCGTCGAGATTGGTACATGGATATAATATCTTGCTCATTTTCAGTCCCTCTAACCCCTTTCTTTCCCTCTTCCTGTCTCCTTCCCCACCTCCAACAAGTCTGCCTTTTTGTTTCCCATCATCTCTCCTTTATTTTATGCTTTTGTTTTTCAAATAAGAGAAACCATATCATGTTTGACTTCATGTGTTTGTCTTACTTCACATAATGGTCTCAAGTTCCATCCATTGTCTTCCTAATGATATGATTTCATTGCTGAATAAAACTCCATTGTGTACATATGCCACATTTTTTTCTTTTTTTAATTTTATTTAGACAGGATCTTGGTTTGTAGTTCAGGCTGGCTGTGAGCTCACTATGTAGTCCAGCCAAGCCTCAAACTTATAGCAATCCTCCTGCCTCTGCCTCCCGAGGGCTGGGATTATAGGCATGAGCCACCACACCCGCCACTGTGCTGTGTGGTACTGATTGCTGGTGGGCGTGAGTCACCACACCTGGCATTGTTGTATGTGGTTACTGGGGATCGAACCAGGGACCTCGTGCTTGCTAGGCAGGCACTGGAACCACTGAGGTAAATCTCCAGCCCATGCCACATTTTCTTTATCCATTTGTCTCTTAATGGACATCTAAGCTGTTTCTAGAGCTTTGCTACTGTGAGTTATGTTTCTCTAAACTTGGTAATGCATGTATAGTAAAATGTCTTTAACTCTTTTAGGAATATATATCCAGGAGGGGTATAGCTGGGTCAAGTTCTTCAATTCAGTTTTTGGTTTTTGTTTTACTTGTTTCATTTTTTTTTTTTTTTTGAAACAGGCTTGCTGTATAGTTTGGGTGATTATCGCCCTCACTGCGTAGCCCAGGGTGGCCTTGTGCTCTCTGCATTCCTTCTGCCTCACCTGAAGTGCTGGGATCACAGGTATGTGCCCCATTCCCCACTTAGTTTTTCGAGAAATATCTATACTGAATCCATAGTGGCTATACTAGTTTACATTCCCACCAACAATTTAGAATGGTTCTTTTGCCCTACATTTGTGCTTGTATTTATTGTTCTGTATTTAGCTTTTGATTTTCTGATACACGGTCTCACTCCGTACTCCAGGGTGGCCTTAAACTCACGCTGTGGCCCAGGATGATCCTGACTCCCAGGTGTTCTCTTGCCTCGGCCCCACGCACACTGAGATTACAGGTGTGCGCCACCACGCCTGGCTGGTTCTTGTTTTCCTGATGATAATTCTTCTGACATGAATAAGATGAGTTTTTTTTTCCTTCCAGAATTAGTTTTGATTTGCATTTCTCTAATGGTTCAAGATGAGGAAAGGCCTATTAAAATCTAATAAATCATAAAAGTTGAAAAAAAGTAACAAAAACAAGCAAAACAATAAAAGAACAGACAAAAGAGAAAAGGTCACAAATTCTTCTAGCTCCGGTGCTTGGATTGGAGGTGTTTCCTGAGTGTTCACACTTGTCCAGCGCTGTCTGTGCCCAGCGGCGGTGACAGTGTCTGGGTTGTGCCAAGCCCTCTCTGGCCTGGCTTTGGCGTTCTGCGGTCTGTGCAAGGCAGGTGAATCAGCCCCAGGAGATAAAACATGCCCAGTGTCCAAGCTACGGCATTCAAGAAAGACTTTTCCTTTCTTGCACACATTGTTTATAGACTGAGTCTGTTAATGAATAGCAAGGAAAATAGGCAACTAGAAGGCACAGATTTCTATTTTCTATTCAGGTCATCTGAGTTTACCCAGTAACCTTCGAGGAGGTGCAGACAAACTGCTTGCAGAGAAAATTTACCCCGCCCTGGCTGGTTTTATAAGTAACACTTTATTGAAAGTTCAAATATAATGTCATTTGTTTATGCCATCTGTGACTGCATTCTTGGCTACAGTGTCAGGATTGAGTAGTTAAACAGAGATGCTTTATGACTTCTGCAACCTACACTATTTATTCTCTGGCCCTTTAGAGATACAGTTTGCTGATTCCTACCATGCAGACAGCAAATAATGATAGTCCAGTAGCCCTTCCCAGCAGACCTGGATTAGTGTACACACTTGTGTCTAGTGTGGCTGGTCCCCGCTCTCACCTCAATCTCTTGCCTCTAATCCATCATCTGTTCAACTTCCAGAAAAATCCTAAGGCAAGACTGCGTATGATTTTTTTTTTCCAGAATCCTCTCTATGTTTGTATGACTTTCATTACACCCTGTTGTAACTTCTGACCACTTGACTCCTCAGGACAGTGCCTGGCTGCAGGAAAGTTAGTGATCTGGATGTTCCTCGCGTGTTCGATGGTGAGGTCCTGTTTGACTGTTGGGCCCAGCTGCTTTTCCTTTCAGAAGGCCCTTGCTTTCCAGATGATGTATTTTGAAATCTTAGTCATTGTCTAAGACCCGCCTGCAGGATCCCACTTGTGTGCACCTCTCCTTAGCAACCAGGCCTCCAGGAATCCTTGGTTCCGAGGACCATTCTTGTGACATGGCTTCTACTAGGGTTACAAAGGCTAAATGAGTTTTTTCCTGGGGAAGTCCTCTTATTTTCCTTTATAATTGTGTTTTAAGTTGATGAAAAAGAATGTGTCATTTTACCTACTCTGTTGCTGCCCTAAACAATTGGAAAAAGAATTCTGTGTTCACATGGAGATATTTTAGTGACAATAACTAGGCAGTATTTTCTAGAAAAGCAGAATACATTGTGAGAAAAAAAAAATCTTTCTTGTCAGCCTAGCAACTTCCTTCTGCTGCTATAAGAATTCATTTCCCCAGTCCATACTTAAGTCAGAATTGCTAAGAAGAAAAATGTCACTTTAATGAGCAGATCGAATGAACCATGAGCATTAACATTTTCAGAATTAAATGTATAGTAAAGAACATCAATTCCATTGAGCACATTTTGAGGAAATCATGATTTCCTAGGTCTAAATATGACCAGAATATCTTGAAAAACAAATTGGTACATAAATGTGCTGTCAGTAAGATTCTATTTTTTCCTTACTTCCACAGCACTGTTTCTTAAGCCTGAGCTGAATATTTCACTATGGCAACATGAAGTAAATTACCCAGCATCAGATTGAAATGGCAAAATCCTAATGTATATATGGTACGGTAAGCAAAGATGTCACCGAGTGCTCGAGAAAAACAGCTTTTGTTAACTGTCTCAGCGCAGGGCTAGTCCTGCCGCTCCCCCTTCTCTGCTGTCTCGTTAGTTACGAGACACTCGACGTTTATTGTATGTGATGCACATTTCATAGTAAAACTCATTCGTTGTTTGTCTGAAAATCAGATTTGACTGCAGAGGGCTCCCATGTTTTACCTGAGGAAAGTGACTCCTGCCAGCCGGGTGTGGTGGCCTCAACCTACGTGCTGGACCAGTCCAAGGTGTCGGCACCTTTCTTTTCTTCCTGCGGCCGTCTCCCTGCAGCAGTGTCCTGCCCGAGAGGGCTGCGCACTGGAGGTTGTGAGCCATGCACCGTCGGTCGGTCGGTCGGTCGGTCGGTCGGTCGGAACGTGCCACCCTCCCACCTCTGCCTCCATCACGGTGACCTAGAATAAACAGCCCACCGCAACTGCCCTCCGCGTCGCCTGAGCGCTCAGCTTTTACCCCATTTATGCCCAAGGTTGCGTTACTGTAGATTTCTGCATGCCATTCGTCTGTGTTAGCCAGACAAAAATGCAAGGCACAAGCTTTTTCAGAGAAACCTTTTCGTTGTGTTCTGTTGGCGGGTGCCGCTCCACAGAGGGAACACAGAGGTAGCGGCCCCGGGGGGCTAAAGGCTGTGCGCTGCCCTGTGCTCCCTCAGCTGGGGGATGCGCGAGGCGTCAACACGCAGCTTCTCTCTTCTCTCGCGTACTGAGCCCCTCAAGAGTGCCACGTCGTGGGTGAGTTAGTGCGAGTTTGTCAGAGGAAATCGTGTGCCGGAAGGCTTTAGAGTGGCACGTGCTGCTCTGTCCAGGCAACCGAGTCTTCACTGCCAAAGGCCCCTCAGTCACAGCTGCATCCGGGAGCCAGGAAATGTGCTCCGGGTCCAGGGGCCTGGCCAAGTCAGCAGGAGGGGTGGGATGAGGAATTGGGGGGACAGCTCACATTTCTTTTGGTTTCTGATACATATTTCTGCTGCAGGTATGCTGATCAATCTTGAAAAGCGAGCTAGATAGCAAATTGTGTGTTAATGAAATAACTGCCAGGTTGCAGAGGATATAAATCAAACCCATCATTTTAGGGAGTGTGGTGACAGCGTGCTGTGGAAAGCAACGTAAGGAAGAACTAGGCCAGTTGCAGAGGCCACAGGAAAGAGTCACCTAAGATTTTATGTGTAGCTTTCTGTAGTTGGAAGTGCAGCCAGCGTGCTTGAAAAAAGAACCCTTGCAAAAACTCACTGCTTTTTTGTATGTCCTCCAGTATGCGCCTTTAAATGCTGCTTTCTCTAGACAACCTTTTAAGAATCAGGTTATGGGCATTTGCTCTGTTCCCCCTAATAAGTCTTCTGGGTACCATCTCAAACAGTACTTGTCAACTCTGGCTGCACATTAAATTCACAAGGGGGATGTTTAAAAAATAATTGATACCTGCGACCCAACCCAGAGATTCTTGTTTAATTGGCCCAGGGTGAGACCCTGGGTGTAGCCACCTTTTTCAAAGCCCCTCAGCTGATTTTTAGATGCAGTCAGGTGGAGAATTACTTGTTTAATTCAATAATTGACCTGTCCTACTGAGCTTCACTTTCCACTTCATGAAGTGTATCCATCCTAAACAGAATTGGACCTGGTCCCAGCCGCCTGACTGTGAGCTGCTAGGATAGAGAAGCAGCTGTTTTTCAGACCATCCTTTGGCCTCTTAGATTCTGTAGTCCACAAACCAGACAGTTGAGGGGTCCATGTTATATCTGGAGAGAACACGGTACTGATTCATCTTCAGGCTCCCTAGAAGACCTGGCCTTAACGTGGTGCAAAAATTTCTGAGGAGGGTGATTCTGGGAATGAATACACTTGAAATTCAGCCATGCTGCTGTTGGGCAGGAATAAAACATATTTCCAATGGATGGATGGATTCCAAAGTTATTAAATATTATAGTAATCCGACTTTGAGTCACACCTATTGAAATTAGAGTAACACTAATTGCTAACTAAATCATTTCTATGTATATATATTTCCCCTGGCTTTTGTATGAACAGAGATAAGAACAAGTTCAAGTGAATGAAGCACAGTCTATCATTTGGCGTTAAATAGTGCAGCGAGATAACCAGAGATTTAGCTCAGTGGTTCCACTGCCTGCGTAGCAAGCGCAAGGTCCCTGGTTTGATCCTGGTAACCACATACAATATGATCTTGGGCGTGGTGACTCATGCTCACTAGCAATCAGCACCACACTCCACAGTGCCAGGCGTGGTGGCCTACACTTATCATCCCAGTATTCAGGAGGCAGAGACAGGAGAATTGCTGAGTTCACAGCTTGCCTGAGCTACATAGCTCAGGGCCAGCCTGAACTACAAAGGGAGACCCTGTCTCAAAAAAAAAAAAAGAATATGATGTCTTGAGATTTTATACTCAGTAACTAAAAGCCTCAGGTCATCTGATGTAGAAGTACGGTGAAGATGTCTCGATTTTTAGTAAAAATTATGAAGGAATGAAAGGAGTTACCTATTGATAGGAAAACATCACATGTACAAGGGTGCATTTTAAGATTTATACCTTGACCTATAAACAGCAGTAGAAAAAACAGTCATGCAGCACACATCAAACTGATAATATAAAGCATTAGTATTTCCAAAACATAAGATTTTATAGTTGTAGAAGATGATTGCTTTGGTTATTACTGGAATCTTTGTCTGCTCTTTTCTAGTTTGCCAATGCAAGTTCTGGGTCCTACTGTGTTGTCCTGCAAATAGGCTTCCTGAGAGTGAGAAAGTAGGCACATGTTAAAGGGGTTCCCTCCCTTGTTCTTGGGGTGCTTGATAAATCTCCCACTAAAGTGGAAGGCTGCTGTGGGTACACCTTAATTCTGGAAGCTCTTACCTATTCTCATAATGATTTATTGGCCGTGAATTTTTGGGTTTTGCCCACGAATTTATAGGAAGTTCAGGGGCTTGGAATTTCCTGGACTGACGGTTTTGAAAGTTTTGATTTCTTCCCCTTCTGTTGGCTGAGAGACCGGCCCTCTGTGGACAGGTGAGTGAGAGCACTAGTTTCTTACTGAATGGATCTGTTGTAGGAAGCCACTCCTTAGTAGGGAGGAAAGATTGAGAAAACGGACCGGAGAAGTTGTTAAAGGGGGCCTTCATAGGCTTCTGCAGTCCATGTGCCAGTGTATGTGCTGTGTGTTACTGTGCGCACATACACATATGCAGGACACCGTAAGAACATGACAGAATTCTGCATGTAATCTGTTGCTTAGGTCAAAAAGAATAGATGCAGTAGTGTCAGCATGGTCTGCCACATAGGGGACCTTTGATAGGCAGGGAGCAGAATTGAGGTAACAGGATGAAATTTCTTTCTCTAGTTTTAGCACGCTGAGTGTAAGGACCATATTCAGGAAGTTACAGTTTGGTACTGCCAGGAAAGGGAAATTAGGACTCATCCATTTCTGTTCAGCCACTGCAAGAATGTTAAATTCTGTATTTGGTTGATTAGATGTGTTACTATTCTGTCTCTAGTTCTTTCAGGATATGTACTTAGGTAAACTCACCATTCAGGTTAGCATATTAGTTTTTCCTAATATCACACCTGTTGTACAGAGCAGGATATTCTTTTAGTTTTGATCTAATCCCTCTGATCTAGAAATAGGGATGGGATGGGAATTTCTTTCTCCTCCTCCTCCTCTCCCCTCCCCCTCCCCTTCTTCTTCTTTTGTTTTGAGATGGTCTTGCTTTGTAGTTCAGGCTGGCCCTGAGCTCACTATGTAGCCCAGGCAAGCCTCAAACTCACAGCAATCCTCCTGCCTCTGCCTCCCGAGTGCTGGGATTATAGGTGTGAGCCACCACACCTAGCATCCGGTGAATTTTTTTAAAAGAATTTCTCCCCTCAAGGAATGGAACTCAAGATTTTTGGACTGACCCATATTCTCACCCATTTGTATTTTTTTTTAATATTTGGAGATAGTCTTACAGAGTTTGCCAGGGATGGGCTGGAATTTGACATAATTAGCTAGCCGCCTGGCTTAATCTCCCAAATGCTAGGATTGCAGGCTTGTGTTACCATGCGCTGGTCTGAAAGTGCATCTCTTCAACTTGCTGAAATTGTTAAATCTGCTTTTCCATTTTCACTAGCTAGCATGCCACCATGAGACCTGATTCTGCACTGTTTTCTCATATGCTGATTTTTTTTTTTTTTTTTTTTTTTTTGCTTTTTGGAGACAGGGTCTTGCTTTGTAGTTCAGGCTGGGCCTGAGCTCACTATGGTGCCCAGACAAGCCACCGCGAACTCAGCAATCCTCCTGTCTCTGCCTCCCAAGTGCTGGGATTACAGGCATGAGCCACCACGCCCAGCATTATATGTGGTAACCGGGGATCGAACTCAGGTCCTTACGCTTGCGAGGCAGGAGCTGGAACCACTGAGCTAACCCTCCGGCCCATCATATGCTGATTTTATTTTAAGAAAGTAAAAATGACAAAACCTAGAATTTATCATTTTAACCTTGTTAAGTTTATGGTTCCGTGCCATTAACTTATATTCATGTTGTTATACAAACATCCAGCTCCACATTTGGGAAAGTGTAACTGTGTGCAACACTAATTCCCCATGGCCCTCTCCTTCATCCCCATCTACCACTGCTCTACCTTGTGCCTGTATAATTTGACAACTCTAGGGACCCCGTGTAAGTAGAATTACGCAGTTGGATCATCTTACAAATGGCTTATTTCATTTATCATAATGTCTTCAGGGTTCTTTCATGTTGTAACATGTCACGAGAATTTCTTTTTAAAGTTAAATGAATCCATAGTGTTTGTACATGCCATATTTAGTTTATCCCGTTATTTGTGGATGGACACAAGGGTTACTTTGATCTTTTGACTACTATAAATAATGTTGTGAACATAATACTTATGTTTTTTTAGATTCCTGCTTTCACTCTTTGTTGGTACCTTTTGAACTCAGTAGCATATTATGTTTTAATATACTATTTATGGAGTATATTTTGTGAAATTTAGCTTCTGTTCCCCCTGTACACTGTTTTTCCCTTTTCTTGCTGTAGCTCTCCCGCCATCATTTGCCAGTCTCCCGGTCCTAGCACTTCTTTCCCCTTTGACCCCTCTTTCGCTACCAGCTTTTGTTCTTTTTATCCACCTCTGTCTGCCTAGTGACTATAGTAACCCCCTGTCCGTTCTTTCGCTTGTCTCCAGACTCATTCATGGTCTTGGGATTTGAAATAGACATCCTTAGAGCTGTTGTTAGGACTCATTGGGCTTTCATAGTTGGCACAGCTATCACAGATACACATCTGTTCATGGTTTTCTGTGCAAAGCAGTCGGCCCTGCTATATTTGTTTAAGCCTTTGAATGCTGGAAGGCATAGTGTGTTGTCTTAGTGTTGTACAGACTCCAGGTTTTATATGTAGGATAATATTTCATAACCACAGAGGACCTAAGGAGGTGGGACAGAGGAGGTCAGATGTTTTCCATGCTCTGGTTCTGTTAGAACTGTCTTTGAGTGTAACGTGATGGAACAGCTCTTCAGGGACAGTGATCTAGAGAGTTCCCTTGCATTTCCCCAGGAGACCAATATATGAAGAGTGTGAGTTATTACCTCCTGTATGGATTGGCTCATGGGGCCACAACACAAGTAGAAAAACTGAAGTAGAAATTGTTGCTGTGAAAATGTGTGTTAATAGGACCTGCAATAGAACTACTTTGGGGACACAAAATATATAGAAAAAAAAAAAACCTTTAAAAATTGCCAGAACACCTAGCTAGCCATCAATCAACACAAGTGTCTCTCTAATACTGTCTTATGAAATATATCTTTACATAAAAATCTTTTACTAAAAGGGTAAAAATAAGTGACTTATGAGTAAATTATTATCCATTTGTCTGTCTTTCACAGCCTATTTATTTTGCACAAATCTGATGGCCAGGTTTTCACTCTAGAATGAGTTTTATTTTGCTTTCTTGAATCATTAATGATATTCTTCCTTAGTCGGACATTAGCACCATGAGCACATTTTTCCCGGGGACTCCGTGTGCAGAGAAAGTGGCCGTGGTCTCCGGGCAGCAGCCCCATTTCTCCTCTCTTGCCCGGGGAGAGTGCTCCGTGTCCCGCCCCAGTTTCTCGCAGGAGAGGCTGAGTCTCCCCTACTTCCTTTTCAATAGAAATGGAGAAAACTTCTGCAGTCACTGAAGCGGGGCTGGGTGTCTGGGGCCTTGAGGCACCGACCTTCCTGTGGGTCCTCATTTAGCAGCCAGTGCGAGGCCTGGGCCTTGGTGCCCGCACCTGCCTGCTTTTGAATTCACTGACATTGCTTTCTTAGTGCCTCCGGGGAAAAATCTCCTTCTGAAAATATCTTTTTGTATAACATGGCAGACTTCCAGAAAGGCAAAGTGTAAAGTTTTGTTGTTTTTGTCCCTCAAAAAATGCTTTGCTTTCTCCAGCTTTTCTTTTTTTCCTACCAATTCCATCTTGTTTCATCTTTAAAGAAAGCATCGTGTCTTCTTCAACATTAGAAATTTAATTTCATAGTATCCTAAGGGATGTACTCTTCCCAATATCAGTCCAGTCATGGGAGTTAGATCTGCATTTCTGAATTATAATGTTTGGTAGATGTCCCTTTAAGGGTTCGATTTTAATAAAAAAAAAACAGGGAAAAGTAATGAAAATCACTGTTAGGACTCTCTCTATGTTCAGTGCTCTCAAAGATATTTTGTCATCTTATCAAATTCTTAAAAAGAATTTGTGGTAGAAATACAATAATGAATGAAAAACCTCTCCTGATGACTACAGAAATCTAGCTCTTTTAGATAAAAGATGATAATTTTGCCTGAATTGCAAATAACGAAGTTGCTCTTTCCAGCTTCCTTTGGCTGAGGAGTGCTAATTACACTGCTGGCGTTGGCTGTGTAACGGAAGCAGGCACGAAATTTCATGTCAGTCACTGAGACAGGCATTGCAGTGCTGTTGTCCAAATTGGGAGGTCATAGTTCGGATCCTTCGGGGCCCCTAAGCAGTCCGAGCCTAAGTATGAGCGGTGATGCTTTCTAGGTGTGGAATTGAGTGGTCTTTTTCTTTCATGTATGTCTCCTACATTTTCACAGTGGAGAGGTATGATTGTCATAGTTTTCATTGAGCTTCCTGTCTGCATTTGGAGCTGAGGCTCCCTTGGAAGTTAATTTGGGAAGTGGGGGCTGGAGAAGGGTGGGGAAAGGACAGCCAGTCCAGTCGCGCTGTCTGGATTTGGTCACCTCCGTGCTCCACAGAGCCTAAGCCTCTGGCCCTTCTGTGGGGTAGCCAGGAGCGCACTGCGGCCTGGCCTGCTCTCGGAGGGATGCAGGGCGGGAGCATTTGCCTGCTCTCTCGCGCCGCTCCTTTGGTTATTGGCTGCCTTGTGTGCTGCTGACTCCATAAGTATTCCGTGTGTGCCCGTGTGCAAGGGCCAAGTCACTTTCCACAGATGCTCCTACTGTGACAGCATCAACAAGCCCTGGGACCCAGAGGCAGAGGTATGAAAAGGAGAAAGAATAAAGGAGTCGAAGCCACCCTCAGTCACACCAAAGAAAGCTACTTATTGTAGGAAGGGCAGGGGTAAAAGGTGGGCTTATAGGACACAAGGCATAAGAGTGCCAAGATAATAATGTTAGGATGATAAATAATGATGTTTTCTATGTCAACTAAAAGCAAAAGATTCGGGAGCTTGCGAATAACCTGCTTTATTTTTCCACTGCTGCCATGACAAATCCCCATGTAGCATGAGGTTGTGTTTGTGGCTTTAATAAGAACACCTTTTTAACCTTGATGACATGATGGCAATTGAAATAAGCCAGACACAAAAGGACAGATAGTGAATGAATCTGTGTTTATTCATAAGGGGCCTATGGTAGTCAAATACGTGGAGCCAGAAAGTGGGTCTGAGGATACTGCAGGTTGCAGGACGGGAAAAATAGGAATACAGGGCCAGAGATTTAGCTCAGTGGTTCTGGCGCCTGCCTAGCAAGTGCAAGGTCCCTGGTTGGATCCCCGGTAACCACATACAACAATACCGGGTGTGGTGGCTCATGCACACCAGCAATCAGTACCACACACCACAGTGCTGGTTGTGCTGGCTCACACCTGTAATCCCAGCACTCGGCAGGCAGAGGCAGCAGGATTGCTGAGTTCAAGGCTTGCCTGGGCTACATAGTGAGCTCAGAGCCAGCCTGAACTACAAAGAGAGACCCTGTTTCAAAAAAAAAAAAAAAAAAAAAAAAAAGAATGGGAAGTGTCAGTGTTGAATTGTACTTTGGAAATGTTGAAAACTAAATCTTGTGTCTATTTTACTACAATAGTAAAACATACCCACTTTCTGATCACATAGCTCTTTCAGTCAAAAGTTCAGAGTAGAGCATAGTTCAGTTGGCTCCTCTGATTAGAGCCTCATACAGAGAAAGACCAAGGTGTCAGTGAGGCTCTTCTTTCTGAGGACTCCAGGGAGCAATCTGCTTCTGTGTGCCCATTTGGTTCGGTGTTGCTTCCGTTTGTTGGGCTGAGGTTCCTTTCCTAGCTGGCTGGCAGGCCGGGAAGCTGACAGATTATTTGAGTTCCTCCTTGGAGCTTCCTGTGTGGGTCCCCTCCAACACAGGTGACTTTAGACAAGTTTTTACATTGAATTTCCCAAGTCCTTCTGCTGCTTCATCTCCCTGCACATAGCTGGAGAATGTTCTCTGCTTTCTAGGGGTCTATTACTACATGGGCCTCATCTGAATAATCTCCTTCTCTAAGGCCCCATAACCTTAATTATAATAGCAAAGTTCCATGTATCAGGATGTTAATTCTGTGCCTTGTGAAAGAACTATTGTACTAAAAAATAGGTGGCTGAAACAAAAGAAATATGTCATTGTTCTGGAGGTCAGAAATCCGAAGTCAGGGTCATCAGAGCTTCTGACTTTGGCCTCAGTCCTTAGTATTCCTTCACTTTAGCTGCACCACTTTTGTCGCATAGCCATCTTCATTCGTGTCTTCTTTTGTCAGATGCTGTCTCCAGAGTTCCCTTTTCTATGAGGGTACCACTTATATTGGATCAGGGCTCTCATCGTCGTGGTTTACTTACCTTTGAAGGTCCAGTTTCCACTTGAGGTCATGTTCTGAGGTGCTATGTATAAGCACCAAAAATTATCTTTTGGGATGATTCAACCCATAACACTGGCTAACTAACATATTTCTAGGATTTAGTGATTCAGATGAAAGGGAGGGGGCGAATTGTCATCTGTAACATCTTCAGGCTTTTCTTGGTGTTTTTCAGTGTTGTAACAGTAGTCTTGCAAATTGTTAGTACTTTGTAAATATTGAGTTTATTAATCCAAACTAAATGTGTAAGAGGAGTCAATATTATCATTTTATAGCTGAGTATCTCTGGGCTCACAATTGTAAAATATGTTCACAATTACATGTAATTATCCAGGAAATGCCTGGAGACAAGATGAACATTTTATGACTGTGGTTATCAGTGATTATCTGGCAGAACTCATTGGTTGTAGGCTCCATTACAAATATGTACGTGAAGGCTTTTCCCTCAATGGTTCACCAAGGAATTCTGCAGGTTTAACAGAGTTGGAAAAAGGTGAGAAGTCCTGGGTAGGGTAGACGTCTTTATTCTCAGCCACTCGTATTCTCATGGAAGTCTAGATTTATAGTACAGTATTCACCTGTGTGGTGAATGGTTATATAAGTAACTTGCAGGATATTGGGAGGTGTGCCTGTGCTGTACTCTTGCTGACTCACTGTCACCCTGGAAGTCCCCCTTCACAGCCTGAACCATAGGGCAGCCATCTTGGACTTCATTCTTCCCCTATAAGACTCCATTTAAAGGGCTTTACTAGATGATGTATTTGAAACAGAGGGATAATCTGTTTTTAGACTTTTAAAATTCTTCTCACGTAGGATCTCTGAATTAAGATTGAAATTTGGCCTTTTAACATTTGTTCTTATTTATCTTCTTGTTTTGAAGTATCTCTTCCCCTTATCTTTTTACACATTAATTTATATAAAGGTTTAGTCAACAAACATTTACTGGCCTACTCTATACTAGAACTATTGGAGACCACAAAGAAACATCAGACCAGGTAGGCCCTGGCAGGTTTGTGCTGTCCCTCCTGGTTAGTTATCCATCTCTTATCTTTTTTCTCTACTAGACTAGCACTGAAAAACCTTTGTCTCCATCTTGTACCTTCTCTCAACCCTTAATGCAGTGGTTAATGTAGTATGACTTTCGATTTTTCCCATTATGACATTTAATCTTTTAGTTCATTAAGCTCTAGGGCGGTTCCACTTTGGAATGCTTGCCTTTAGATGGCACAGATAGCTCTGTGGCTTGCCCTACTTCTTCTTGGCCTGCCTAGTTGTTGCTGTGGCAACCAGTTGCATGCCTCAGGGCAACTCACTTCCGCTGTACCACATACAGCCCCTCTGCTTTATGCCAAGGGACTTGCTGGAGCTGCTAGGTGATAAATCTTCAGGACTCTGCTTAACTATAGTCAGGTATACTGTGAATGGGGTTAGCAGGTAAAATCGGTATGCTCAGTGAAATTCATACTTCAGCTTTAGAAATTATTTTTAGTATGAGTATGTTCCAAATACATGGCACAAATTTATAGTAAACAAATATGTGGTTCACCTAAACTTGAAATTTAACTGGATATCTTCTGTTTTACTTTTTTCCTGTGTTTGGTTATTATATAATTTTGGGTTTTTCTGAGATAAGGTCTCACTCTGTACTTAAGGCTGGACCTGAATGCACTATGTGGTCAAGCCTGGCATTGAACTCGCTGTGTAGTCCAGGTTGGCCTCATACTCGCAGCTCTTCCTGTCTGGGCATCACCTGTGCTGGGATTACAGTTGTGTGTTACCATGCCTGGCTTCTGTTTTTATTTTCTAATCTTGTCAATCATAATTGCAAAGCTGGAGGCTTGAGTTAATACTCAATAGATGGACCCCTTGATCAGTGGAGGAAGGAAAATCTAGTATCCTTTCATCATCTTATGCATGAGTAATTCTGAGGCATAGTTTACATATCTTCTTTTTGTTTTTCCCACTATAGTTCAGGGTGGTCTTTAATTCACTTTGTAGCCCATGTTGGTCTCAGATTCAAGGCAATCCTCCCACCTCAGCTTCCTGAGGGCTAGAATTACAGCTATGTCACTATGCCTGGTTAACGTACCTTCTGGTTTGTAAAATTATTTATGTACTTATTTATTTCTTTTGAGATGGAGTCTTGCTCTGTAGTTCAGGCTGTCCTCTTGCTTCAGCCCCCAGAGTGGAAGGATGTTACCACTGTGCTCAGCTGGTTGCATATTTTCATAAGGGTTCTCTCCACACGGGAGCAAGTCTGATTTCTCACAACTAGGATTAGCTTATTAACAAAACATACTTTCTTTTTCCCCCGTTTTATTCCCAGTGCCCCTCTAGTTCCTTGAAATCCTCACCTTTGTGCCAGTTCCTATCTCTCCTTTTGACTTTGGGAGAAATCCAGGCATAGAGTGTTTTTAAGTAAGTCCAGAATGAGAAAGAAAATACAAATTGCTGCTTTTAGATTATCAGATATTTTGAGTAATTTATAGAAGGAAGTTGGAAAAAATAGAAGGCATTGCATTGACTGAAGAACTGGTGCATTGGGCAACCCCAGGTAGACACAGGTGAGGGCAGCATGAAGGTGCACATAGTTTTTCTCGTCTCCAAGCTTGAAATCAATAGAGAGAAAGATGCAGAGCACCTTCCGAGAAGGCAGTGAATATAATACATGCTCATGTAGCAGCTGATGGACCAGTTGGACCCCATCTCTGTCAGTTACCTATTTATCATCTACCTGCCTATCAATCTTTTTCTGCTGGGGATTTAGCTCAGTGGTTCCCACGTCTGCCTGGCAAGCTCAAGGTTCCGAGTTTGATCCCCGGTACCACATACTGAAGTACTGAGGATGGAAGATTGTTGAGATGTGTCTAATTTTAAAGAATCAGGAAAACTGTGTTCTACAGTAGTCTTTCCCTTAATGGACGGTATTGATACAGCTGTCTATGGAGTGTCTATTAGAGGGTAAAAAGGAAATATTTGTGGTTTATATCACATAGCATTAAGAGAAAAATAATTGTAGTTAGTTTGAAAAATCTAAACACTTACGAGGTATAAAATATTAAGAGAAATTCTATAACATTTGTCCTCTTATAGGTTGGTAATGGCGTGCCAAGAAATACCTGAAATCCAGAAGCTATGAAGCCAAACTGGAAAGAAAAGAGAAGAGAAACAGTAAGTAATCAGATATATTTGTTTAATAAAATTGTGCATGGGAAAATTTACCATAGCTTATCAAATGCACAGTTAAAAGATAGTTACCAAGATCAGAAAAAGCACACTGTCCAATAAATGAGTAAGAAGACAGTAAGACAAAAAAAAAAAAAAAGTCCACAAATACTGTAGTAGACTGTTTACTATCATTTTTCTTTTCCTCCTTATGAGATGATGCTTTACCCTCTTGGTGAATTTAGATCTGGCCATATAATTTCCTTAGGTCAGTGAAGGGCCTCACTTAATGGACAAGCTTTGAGACTTGGGTTTTTGTTTTGGTCTTTGTTTGTTTTGTTTTTTGAGACAAGGTCTCACATGTAGTTCAGGCTGTGCTTGAGTTCATTATGTAGCCCAGGTTGGTCTAGAACTCATGGTAAGCCTTCTCTTTCAGTTTCCCAGGTACTGGGATTGTAGGCGCATACCATCACACCCAGGGGAGACTTGGTTTTGTATTGGCCATATCCTGTTTATCTTCTGCCACTGCAACCAGCAGTATTCTGGATGGCTGATGCTTGCAATCAACCTCAGATTAAAATATGGTATGAGTGAGAAACAAGCCTTTGTTTTAAACCAGTGAAATGGAAGGCTTGTTGATGCTACCATGCTCCATTCAGGCTATCACCACAAGTAATCACAGACTAGGGGATTTATGAACAACAGATACCTATTGCGCAGCGTTCTGCAGTCTGGGACATCTAAAATCTGCTGGCACGCTGGGTTTCTGGTGAAGGCTCTTGCTCATACATGGCATCTGCTCACTGTGATTGGATGGTGACGGGTTACACAAGCTCCCAAAGGCTTCTTCTATAGGGACATTAATACTATTAATCCTATGCATGTGCTGCACCTCCCAACATCTCTGCAGTGGAGATTAACCTTCCACATGGGAGTTTTGGTGGTGGACAAACATTCAGACCTTAACAGCGTAATTGTCTTGACTCACACAAAAATCTGTATCGGAATATTGGTGCTATTGTAACAAAAATCTATAAATTACGTGGCATTGATTTAAGGGTGCTCTGGGTAGTGAGGAAACTGTCAGAAGATGGAAGGTTGTTGAGATGTGTCTAATGCTAAAGAATCAGTAAAACTGTGTTTACAGTAGCCTGAAAGGCAGGCAGTTTGTACATAATGTGGTTTTAGGGGCATATGCTTAAAAACAGAATATAAGTTGCTTTTTGGTAACTTTGCCCATTTTTCTTGAATTATTACAAAATGAGATAAGCTTAGATAAGAAAATTAGCTGGCTCTTGAATATGGGCAGAAAGGAATTGAGACTATAGAAATCATGGAGCGACAGTGCTGGAAACTGAGCTTGAACTTTAGTGTGAAATCAAGAAAATCTTTATAAATAATAAAAGTAGGTTTAATTGTCTTGCACATACCAAGGGCAAAGAAAACTGTGTTAGCTTCTCTATGCATACTGTTGCAATCTTTTCTTGGCTGGGGATTCGGCTCAGTGGTTCCTTGCCTGACAAGCTCACGGTCCGGAGTTCGATCTCAGGTACCGCACTTCATAATGCCAGGCGTGGTGGCTCACGCCTGTAATCCCAACTCTCGGGAGGCAGAGGCAGGAGCATTGCTGTAAGTTTGAGGCTAATTTAGGCTACATAGTTTAGGGTCAGCAGAACTACACAAACGAGACCCTGTCTCAAAAAAAAAAAAAAAAGTCTTTAAAAAAATCTCTATGGGGCCGGAGGGTTAGCTCAGTGGTTCTGGCGCCTGCCTCACAAGCGCAAGGTCCTGAGTTCGATCCCCGGTTACCACATATAATGCTGGGCATGGAGACATGCCCACCAACAATCAATACCGCATACCACAATGCCGGACGTGGTGGCTCACGCCTGTAATCCCAGCACTCGGGAGGCAGAGACAGTATTGCTGAGTTCGCGGCGGCTTGCCTGGGCACCATAATGAGCTCAGGCCCAGCCCGAACTACAAAGTGAGACCCTGTCTCAAAAAAAAAAAAATCTCTATAGTTATCTCTGCATAACTCTGAAATTAAGGGTGTAATTCTGGCATACATAATCAAAAACTCAGTAGATTAAAATTCCTAAAGTAAAGGCCCATCTAAATGTGTGACAGCCTTCATTTTGGCACAGTAGCTCAGGAAGAAGAGACTAAGGATGTGGCCATCCCACAGAAAAGGCTGAACTCAGAGTACTGCCCTGAAAGAGGCGGGAGTTGGAGAAGGAGGTACAGGTGTGACACAGGCATTGGCCTGTACGACTCTTTGGAAGACAGTTGATGAGAAACTGGCATTTTTTAACAAATTGTACTGTCGAAGACATCACAGGCTGGATTACTTTGCGAATGACACAAAATGATACCTGGGACTGTAACATTTTGTAGACAAGAAATAGGCCTCAAAACTGCTAAATTCCCAGTGTAGCATTACCTACTCTCTTAACTGAAAACCATAGGTAAGGTAGTTGGGTAATATGAAGAGCTTAAAGTACAATGGCCAAGGAACACATGAAATAATAGAACTGAAGTGCCTAGGACAGGAGGGTATATAACTTGGAACATATTCTAGAGTCTATTTAAGATACCCCCGGAATATAATTTTGGAATGAGGGACTGGTCAGAAGACTAGAGTTTTCTGTTTGACCAGATGCCAGCCACAGGGTTACAATTAAGGAAAACTTTCTAAATATATCTAGGTCTCACGTGTGCAGCTCGAGTAAGAGTGCCTGAGTGATGGGGTGAGTCAGACTCGCTCTGACAGGTAGCTGTGTCTCTGGTAGCGTCTTCCTTTTGTTCATTAAAATGGGCATAGAAGCTACTTCCCGACTCCCTAAGGGATACACCTCTAAGTCTCATCTACTGTAGTCTCAGGCTCAACATGCAGACTGTTGGGATAAGATGTGGTAGTTTTATCTGGTTCAGTGGGGTCATTTTTTGTGGGGCACTCTGAGTTAAAAGTCCGCCCCCTCACTCATAGTTACCTTACAGATAGAACTAGGCACCAATAACTGCAAGAAATGTTCTGGTGGAAAGTAGTAGTATGTGTTCACAATTTTCCCATTTCCTTCCTATCCTTAATGATGGTTTTTAGGGACAGGCTATAATTCCTCACCTGGCTGATTTGATCCTTAGCCATGTACTTTGCTTTGATGAATGAAAAGTTGGCAGGTGCGGCTTTAAAGACTAGAGGTTTTAGGTGTGCTTTGTGGCTTGTCCTTCTCTCTAGTACTTCCTTCCTCTGGTGACATGGATGACAGCATGCTCCCCATAGCTAATGAGCTTCAGCGTGCAACCCAGAATGAGACACGTTGAGCTGACCCTAGTGCACCAACAGCCTGGAGCTGAACCTCACTGAGCCCCAGGCCTATGAGTGGAAAATGAACAGCGGCCGATATAAGCCATGCAGTTCTTTTTTTAACCACTGCCAAAGCTAGTAGCATGCACATTAAGAGAGGAGAAGAATGAAAGACACACAGAACACCCAGGATCTTGTACAGCTAAGCACTTGTTCTCTTGCTGTACTGCACCCCAATCTATCCTGAGGAGCAAGGTCCATTTAAGGGGTACAGAACCATTGAAGTCTGCCTCCTGATGATGGGAGGTTGGTGGATCCAGATTTACTCTGCTTACTTTAGTTCAGGCCTCTTATTTTTTTTAAATTGGTACATTTTATATACACATCATGATAACACTCAGGATTAAAAATTTGTACCAGTATATGACATGTCTTATTTTTCATTTTTTCCCATTACCCTACCCACCCTACAACACCTCTGCCTCTTACATCCACATGCTTTCATTTTTAAACATACTTTTTCTTTCCCCACGTTACTTACCCCTGCCCTTTTCCCTTTGAATTTTTCCATTTCACAGTATCTATCATATATTCTAGAGCTTATTTACACCTGCAGATTCTCATACCAGAGAAAAGATAAAGTATGTACACATCTGTGACCTACTTATTTGACTTACGAGTATCTCCTTAAGGTCTGTTCATTTGAGTATAAATGAATCAAAGTTATCATTCTTTATGATAGAATAATACTCCATATTAAAAAAAAACACATCTTTATCCAGTCTCCAGTTGATGGGCATTTGGGTTGTTTCCAAGATTTAGCCATCACAAACTGAGCTGCTATGAACATGGGTGCACATATGTCGATATGACATGATTCTTTTAATTTTTTGTATATATTCCTAGAAGGGGAATAGTAGGGTCAAATGAGACTTTTAATGCTACATTTTGATCCTTCCTCTGATCTTCATAGTAGTTGCACCAGTCTACATTCCCACCAATAGGGGAGAAGGGTTCCTTCCTCCCTGCAGCCTCACTGGCATTTGTTGCTGGTTGATTCACAATAACAGCCATTCTCCATGGAGTGAGATGAAATCTCAGTGTTGATTCTGTCTACGTCTCTCAAATGACCAGTGATGTTGAGCACTTTTTTCTTTTTTTAAAAAATTTGAATCTTTATTGGTACGTTATATATACACATCACGATCACACTCAACACTGAGAATTTGTACCAGTATATCACATGATTTAATTCTCATGTTGAGCATTTCTTCATATGCCTCTTGGCTGCTTTTACTTCTTCCTCTGATTCAGATGCCCGTTTTTGAATTGTGTCTTTAAATTGGGGTGGGAGGGTGATATTTTTAAGCTTTGTATATATTCTAGATAGTAGCCCTTTGTCTGAGAAACAGCTAGTAAAGATTTTTCCCAAAATTGTTGGTTGTCTTTTAGCTCTGCTGGTCGTTTCTTTTGCTGTGCAGAAGATTTTTAATAGGATGAGATCCCACTTGTTGATTCCCTGTACTAGTGCTCATGCTATAGAGGTTTTGTTCATACAGTATTTCCCTAAGCCAATGTCTCCAAGAGTTCTACCTAACCCTTTTTGGATTGAGTTTAGTGTTTCTGTTTTAATGTTTCGGTCTCTAATCCACTTTTAGTTTATTTAGTGGATGATGAAAGAGATAGGTCTAGCTTTATAGACTTCTAGTCTAACTGGACAAGTGCCTCCATATGTAGTCATGTATTAGTATCGAGTAGCCACAATCATGGTTTATTTTAGACACAATTTTCATACATACCTTATTTCGCTATCTCTTCACTTCTGTACTTCTCTTAGTTGATTGTGAACAAAATGTGGAAAGGCTACCTATTCTATTAACTTGCTCTCTACCTAGACTGTGAAGTTTAATGGTGCATTTCAGGTTTTTTGTTCGCCAGCTATCTATCTATCATCTATCTATCATCTATCTATCATCTATCTATCATCTATCTATCATCTATCTATCATCTATCTATCATCTATCTATCTATCTATCTATCTATCTATCTAATCTATCTATCTAATCTATCTATCTATCTATCTATCTATCTATCTATCTATCTATCTATCTAGGGTCTTGCCTCATAGTTCAGGCTGGCCCTGAACTCACTATGTAGCCCGGGCAAGCCTCGAACTCAGCAGTCTTCCTGCTTGTGCCTCCTGAGTGCTGGGATGACAGGTGTGAGCCACTATTCCCGGCTTGCATTTTATTTTTTGAGACTGTCTTATTGCGTAGTTCAGGGTAGCCTTGAACTCACAACATATCCCAGGCTGGCCTTGTACTTGTAATGGTTTTCCTACTGGGGATACAACTGTGTGCCACCATGTGTGGGTCAGTTGTCTTGTGAAACAAGTGGCTTTTCCCACTCTTCAAGGCCTTTGACTTTTGGATACTCCTTTGTCCTATTCTTAGAAAGCAGCCATTTGTTTTTAGGCTCTTTATTCCATAATATCTTGCCAAAGAAAATCAAAAGCACCTTTGCTTCTAACATTTTACTCTTTTTTTTTTTTTTTTTTTTTTTTTTTTTTTTTTTTTTTTTGTGAGACAGGGTCCGCTTTGTAGTTCAGGCTGGCCGTGAACTCACTATGTAGCCCAGGCAAGCCGTGAACTCAGCAATCCTCCTGTCTCTGCCTCCCAAGTGCTGGGATGACAGGCGTGAACCACCACGCCTGGCACTGTGGTATGTGGTATTGATTGCTGGTGGGCGTGAGTCACCACGCCCAGCATTCTATGTGGTTACTGGGATCGAACTCAGGACCTTGTGCTTGCGTGGCAGGTGCCGGAACCACTGAGCTAAATAACCGGCCCACATTTTACTCATTTTGCACTTTCTAAAGAAAGAGGTTTTTCCTTTTTTTTTTTTCTGTGAGACAGGGTCTCATTTTGAAGTTCAGGCTGGCCCTGAGCTCACTATGTAGCCCAGGCAACCCTTGAACTCAGCAATCCTCCTGTCTCTGCCTCCTGAGTGCTGGGATGACAGGTGAGCCACCATGCCCGACACTGTGGTATGTGGTGCTGATTGCTGGTGGGCGTGAGTCTCCACACCCAGCATTGTATGTGGTTACCAGGATCGAACTCAGGCCCTTGCACTTGTGAGGCAGGCGCTGGAACCACTGAGCTAAATCTCCACCCCAGAAAGAGGTTTACTGAACTCACAATTCTGGAGGTTCCAGGGCCCACATCCGGTGATGGTTGTCTTGCTGGCTCATTCTCAGGGGCACACAGGGCATCGTATGGCAGGAGACAAGGAGCACATATGCGTCTCCTTTGGTCTCTCCTCTTATAAAACTGCCTTTGTCCAATTATGGGGACTCCACCATGGTAACTTCATCTAATCTAATCTCTTCTCCAAAGCCCCCTCTCTAAACACTACAATCAGATGAAGTTTGTAGCCCATAAGCACCTTGTGGTAGGGATTACATTGCAGTACTTAGGAAGATATACTCAAGCCTTACTTGGAGGGCTCTAATCTGTCTTCCTTCATAGTTACACCGAACTGTGTGGCCTCATCATTTACACTTGATGTACTGATGTCACCAAATATTTCGCTCTATGGATGTCTGGTCATCCCACTTGGTTGTTTCTTGCTTGCAGTCTTTCTGACCAGTGAAGTGATGTCATTTATTTTTGTTAAAGGATCACCTTACTTTGTTACCGATTTCTATAATAGTTTTTTTTTAAATTTTTTTCCCAAGAGCACTTTGTTACCTGTGAGTTGGGATAGCTTCAAAACAGACCGGAGAGGGTATATTTAAGAAGGTGATCCCCTTATCTAGGGGAAGTATCTACGTCTTCCATATGTGTACCATGTACTTTGAAATATTATATAACATAGATAACTTAATCATTTGTTCTCAATAATGGACATCCATAAAATAGTGAGGTTATCATCCCATCTGATAAGAAAGGTGAGCAAGAAACTGAGTAATGAATCACTGGGCAGCTTGCTAATTTCTTTCATCATAACCAAAGAGGTTTATAATCAACAAGAATAATAGCTCAAATATACTGTCTTCCACCGATTTGTCACTTCTGATAAGCAGTGTGCAGGCAGTCAGTGGATATACCATTTTTGCTTTGTTTCAATGTAAGAAATCAGCAGTCAGCACAAGTACTTCCTGCAGAAATGCAGACCCGGGACCCTCGGGGTAAAGGCTGCTCACTTGCTATCATCAAACCCCTCAGGACCAGTTTCCAGCCCAGCGAAGTGTGCTTTTCAAGTTAATAGAAAATACATCTTAACATACATTCAGGTCAAGAAACCTGTTAAATGTTATTTACTTTTGAGCAGAAACTTACAGGACAAGCCTATTATGAAAAGCGTGTGTTTTTAATGATGGGCTTTTTTCATAGGGGATCATTCTTCCAAATATTAGAATGCCAGTTGTCAGAGTTAGGACTCTAAAGTATTCACAGCTGCAAATGCTGAATTCATGGACCCAGTGAGAAAAAATGCCCCTGATGTATGACACATGGCTTTGATTTCAGGCACTGCTGCTGGGGGTGAGTTAATCCTATTAAAATAATTTAGGGAATATCTGATTCCTTTAGCATAAAGAAATGTGTTCTACTTTGTGTTTTTACTGTGTGTCTATCTTAAGGATATACGTACCTAAACTGTGAAAAGAAAATAAAGTAACAAAAGAAGCACAAGGACAAAAGGAAGGAAAAGTACCCCACCCCATTTTTCAAAAAACGAGGTCTGTGGTGCCTGTCTTGGAAGTTAAACTCTGAGCAGCACAGCTGTGTGCAGGGACGGGGTGGCTCTCCGGGGTCAGCACCTCTAAGGCTGGGGAAGAAGCCGGACTGAGCAGAAGTTAGCTTGGCGCCAGCGTAACAAAGGCTCTCGCGACCCCACTGGGCGAGCAGTAAAGAGCTGAAATGGGCCTGTGCGGTGGTCCAGCACTGAGGAGAGCCCCAGACGTTCTGACTCCTCCCACCCCTGCTTCCCTTCTCAGACCATGGCTGACCGGAAGAGGGTTTTCGGGGTCTGTCTCTTTCCAGCTCTGTGTACCTTGTACCGTTGAGCAAAATGTCTTTATGCACTGCATGGCTGTGTAGTCAACAGTAGGAGCATCACCCCAAGCAATTGTTGAATCTTGTGGGTTAAAACTGAGCAGAGTGGTTCAGAACCAAGACGATGGCTGGCAAGGTAGGATTGGGGTTCCCTTTTCCGGACTTCCTAGTGCCCTTGTGAAAACCAGTTGCGAGTATCCCTATGCATCATTTGCCGATTTTTTTTTTTTTTTTTTTGAGACAGGGTCTCGCTTTGTAGTTCAGGCTGGCTCTGAGCTCAGTATGTAGGCTAGGCAAACTTCGAACTCAGCAAACCTCCTGTCTCTGCCTCCCGAGTGCTGGAATGACAGGCGTGAGCCCCCACGCCCGGCACTGTGGTATGTGGTGCTGATTGCTGGTTGATTGCTGGTGGGCATGAGTCTCCACCCAGCATTGTATGTGGTTTCCGGGGATTGAACTCAGGACCTTGTGATTGCAAGGCAGGCGCCAGAACCACTGAGCTAACTCTCCGGCCCCTCATTTGCCGATGTTGATGCTGTAGGACAGTGGCCGTGAGCCTAAGGCGTGCGTAGTGCAATGGGTTCTTTGTGATAGCTGAGGGCACTAAACGTTTGCCACTATTGCTGTAGGAAGTGACCCTTACTCCCAAAGCAGAGAATCTGAAATCTTATTCCTTTGTCTAAATCTTCTCTTTGAAAACTGTCTCGTCTCTGATTCTTATTGGGTCAAGCTGAGCATGATTTTGACCAATTTGTAGTTTAATTCAGAAATCATTTCTGGTTGCTTTGAACTCAGAGGATCCCGCCTGCTGTGCTACTGTGGTCTTTGTGATGGGTCCATCAGAAAACAGAAACATCGAGAATTCCAGGCCACATGACACTGTTCACTTCAGTGCGATAGACAAAACTGGTAACAAGAAATTAGAGTTTCATTATAATGTTTTCCAGAACAACCGACAATCCACAGGAGCTTTCACGCTTGTTTCATAACATGAAATCTTTGTCAGAAGGAGCAGGTGGCATGCAGTTTAATACGAGCGTGTTCCATCTTAGCAAACACTTTCCCCTCTGCTGGGAGTAATTCAGAGTTCAATTTAGCCTGACCACACCTGACCCAAGCTGGCACAATGGCTTTTTAATTGGAGGGTTTTTAAAATTTACCCCAGCACATAAAAATTGGAGTTACATGCATTTTACTTTACAGTTCTGAGTTATCCTCATCTTTCTCTGCTTTTATTTACCTGTGTTCTCATTGCCTTATTCAAGTCTCCAAAAATTACAGTACCATAAGCTAAAAGAAAAGAAAAGACTTCAGACGAGATCGGGCATGTTCAGGGTAGTGCGGCCGTAGCCAAGAAAAGACTTCAAATAAATCATAAAATATAATGATCTGCCATATAGGCATGATCTAAACACATTCAGAGTGACGTGTCTGCTTTTACACCAAGTACTAGACCAGCTGCATTTAAATCTTTTTTTTTTTCTTTTTCTGTGCTCTCTGGGGATTTTCAAAGTTCTATTTCCACCTAGAAAAATTCAGAGTTGAAGCATCAATCTTATTTTCATGGCATTTTAATGAAGAACACATGTCTTTGTAGCTGATGGTCTGAGGGCCTCACTCCCGGAATCTTTGCGTTGGGGTATTTCTCGTCTCAGGTTCACCCAGGGTCTCCCCAGCAGTGGCTCTCTCTCCTAGTATGAGGACTCATTTAAAGGAGCATCGTAACAGAAGCTTTCTGAGTCTTAGTTTCCACACTGGAAAAGAAGAAAGCTGGTGGCAGCTTCCAGATTCCTGGGCCGCTGACGTTGCCTCTGGTCTCGTAGACAGACAGCAGCTTTTATTCCCTTTATGACCCACTGTTGCTTCCTAGCAGAAGTAATTGGGGATTGGTATTACTTAATCACTGGATTTGGCCGAGTATTATGGCAGGTTACTTCTTAAAAGGGCCAGACTCTTTCAAAAGTCCTGGTGCCGGGCGTGGTGGCTCATGCCTGTAATCCTAGCACTCGAGAGGCAGAGACAGGAGGATTGCTGAGTTCGAGGCTTGCCTGGGCTACATAATGAGCTCAGGGCCAGCCTGAACTACAAAGCAAGACCCTGTCTCAAAAAAAAAAAAAGTCCTGGTATCTAGACTTTGGTTTGTGTGTGGGCCAACTTACCGTCTGCAGCCACCCCAGGGAAACACATTTCTCCCAATTCTCTCTTCAGTGATTTTTTTCCCCTGTCTTTTTGTGTCTTTACAAGCTGCATTTCATTTCCTGCTTTGGCTTTTTTTGACCTGGCTCCGTGAATGTATATCAGTGTCTTTGTTTTCTATCCTGTGAATTTGCCCAGTTTCTATTTCTGTTGGTTCCTCCTTTTGATGTTAGTGGCTTGTTCTACTAGTTCTAGTGGTTGCTGCTGCTGATTCTCTTAAGAGCTGGTAGGAAAAAGTGGGTGAGTTGTCCAGTGATGTAGTGGTCAAATGTTACTATTTTCAGAAGAGTTTGCATTTAATATTCTCTATTTCTGACCAGTCTGCGGTGATGACTCAGGCCCTACCTGAAGGAGGCAATGCCTATTTCCAAGTGTGACTGTTAGATTGTTTTCCAGTTTATATGGCCAGAGATTTTTGTGCTCAGTATTCTATTGTACTGAATATCGAGGATTTTTTTTTAGAATTAATGTTTATTTGTATTACAACCATTCTGCAAAGCTTTTCATGGAGACCTAGATTTGAAAACTGGCTTTTGTTCTCCTATTACCTGTGCAGTCCTTATCTCTGTGAACCTGTTTCCTTCTGTGTAAGTCGTAGATGGTAACGCTATTATCCTGTTGTTAATGCGGGGATAAAATAAGACAGTATGCGTGAAAATGTCTCACGCAGTCCTGAGCCACAGTGGGTGGGGCTCGTTGTGTGTGCCTTCCTCTCCCTCCCTCCTCCTCATTCCTATCTTTATTTTTGTACTGCATAAAGAAATGCCATGGCTTAGTTGCAGAACTCTCCTGGAAGCAGGTCTGTGTTGGGTCAGGAACCCTTGTTTCAGCAGGTGTTTCTGGCATACTTGGGAACATTTCTAAGTCGGTTAAGTCAAACTAGACTCCATGTCCCCCACTCAGTTTGTGCACTGGTTTCTATGGTAATCCCTGAGTTCTACCATATTAGTGGCCCTCAATGCCTTCTCTAAATATGATAAATACCTATCACATAATTATTTAACTCTTATTCTTATCAAATACTCCTAGTTCCCTTTCATTTTGCTTCCTCTCGTGCTTCTTGAGCAGATGCCATCTGTCACAGTGCCCGCCCTGCCAGGCAGCCAGTCCTGATTTGTACTTTGGCATCTTGGCCATTCGTCAGCTCAGTCCATGGAATTTCATTCAAACATGTTGCCAAGAATTTTTTCCATTCCTCTCTTTCCTTTTAGGCTTCTTTGGCTCTCTAGTCTGTGCTCATTGGCTCAACTTTGCAGCCACGACTGCTTTGTCAAGGCCTGTGGAATTATCCACATTTCTCACTCTCTTATAAATTCATAGTGCCTCCTTTTTGCCTAGAAAAAGCCAAACCCATGCTTTGCAATAAAGGAAGTGTGACTCTAATCTTCTGCTTAAAGGTGATATGTAACTGTTCAGATACAATTACTGAAATGAGCCAAGTCCTACCTGGATGTGACTTTTTTTTGTGTGTTCCTTTTTCATGAGGTTATGCCAGTTTCACTTTAAGCAGACATACTGCCCTACATCACAAAAGATGCCCTAAAGGGCATGGCTGATGAGAATGCTGAGACTCCACCAGAATTCTTCTTTGAAATTTTCCAAGCCTGGCATTATAAAGTAATCTCATTCTGCTAAATGGTTATCTGACCTCTAGGTGTCATTGTCTCATGAGGATACTGTAGTTTCTGGGCTGTTCCAAATGATACAGAATTTACATAGAGAATCTACTTTAATTTTTACTGAGTGAGCCAGGGTTAGACTTAATCCCTCCTTTTTTTTTTGAGCCAGGTTTTTGGTGTTAGTTCAAACTGGCCTTGAACTCAGAGCAATCTTCCTACCTTAGCCTCCAGAGTGCTGGGATTACAAGTTTTGCCACCACACCCAGTGAGTTCATCGCTTTCAAACCACAGATTTCCTTTCCAGACGCTAGTCCTTCTAACCATTGAAGGCACATTTGTAATATTTTGTCTGGTAAAATACCTTGCCAGGCAACCTTAGTTCTTTCTGCTATCAAATTTTCTACACTGAACTGTTCTAACCATTCCAATTCTATACTGCCTCTAAACATTCACCTCTAGGTATGATTGGCATGTCAGTATTATCAAAATTTGTCATTGAGAACTAAATTTGGATATTAAGTAGGGCCTAGTCACAGAATACAGACTATTTTCTTGCTAGTATTCATACTGTACTTCCAATATATCTTGAAATTAGAATCACTACCCAGCTCTTTGTCACAATGTTGACTCAATCTGAGCTTGCAGAAAACACAACCTTCTTTGCAAAGAAACTACTGGTTAGTCAGATCTGTAATTTCCAGTGAGGGAATGCTTGTGCTTGTGTTACTTCATTTGTTCTAGAGTCTAGGTTCACAATGAACTATGTTAACTTTTGCCTTGCTGGATTTACTGCTTTATCATTTCTACCCATTGAGGTAATTTTGGAACCTGTGTATATAATAGGTTCTAATGGATTCTTTTGGAGACAAGGTCTTGTGATGGATGCAGTTCAGGCTGGCCTTGAACTCACTGTGTAGCCCCGGCTGGCCTTGAATTAGCTGCAGTCCTCTGGTTTTAGCCTCTCAAGTGTGAGATTATAGGCATGAGCCACATGCCTGGCCTGTAAGTTCTAATGTGAATAAACGCAACAAAACAAAAAAGCTCTTCATAACTGATACTTACTTTGAGAAACAAATACCATTTTTAAAAAATTTATATCACTATTATACTCTTTTCACAGTAGGTTACCATCTGTCATACTTGATTTAACTCGGGAAATCTTTTTACAGACTGCTTAGAGACCTTGGGGGTTAGACTCTCTTCTGAAAGCTCATCACTTAGTTATGGAAGTAAAGTCAGCCATCCACTTGTAAACAACCTGCCATCACAGCCAAAGCATAGTAAGGGAGAGGGAGGAAGTGGCACTCGTAAAATCAGAATCAGTTTCTTTTTATAGCGTGTCATCCAAACATCGAATGTGCAAAGGAAGGAGTTCAGATTCTGGAATCTGAATTCTAGCTGTCCCCCTCCCAGTGGATCCGTTTGGGCCATTGATTAGCAGCTCTGTGATGCTTGATCGAAAGGTTTGGCCCTGGCTACTAGTGTAGCTGTGGCAGTGGAAGGGAGTACGTGAGGGAGTAGACGCAGGAGGACGTGGCCCGACGCATGTGCGTGTCATTTGTTCTCGGTATTCTTGGGAGTGCACTGATCATGCTTCCTCTGCTCGAACTGCTGATTCCCTCACCACTTCCAACAAGCCTTGTGATTTCTGTCTGTGTCTTTAATATTTAAATTCCATCTACCATGTTGAAATTTCCTCCTAGACGTGTGGTGAGCATGTTCTGCAAAAGGCTGCTTCATTACATGTCTGGAGTGGTCTGTATAGAGTGTATTTGAAGGAAAAAGAGCAGCATCAGCAATTGCAGGTGGAAATACAGCTTCTGCTGAGCTAATGTGAAGGGCGAGGATGGTCTGATCTGAAAGAAGGGCTGTTTGCTGGATGGAGGGAATCCCGGCGCGGTGGGATTGAGGATCTCCAGCCAAGTTGTTTCTTGTCTTCCTGGTATATTTCCACAAGGTGCCTTCAGAAAAGAAGGGAGAAATGGGCTGAGCTCAGTGTTGTTTGAAAATGTGTTATTTTGGTCCCTCGTGACTTGTTTGTCATTTCATCAGCCTTCAGCCGATTGAGACCCATGGAAAGAGGGGCCTTGTCCCTGTGCTAACTTGACCAGTTACCCATCAGCCTCACAGAGCCCTGGGGACTTCTTGACCTCCCACTTGGGAGGGTACAGTTGCCAAGCCGTGTGACCCGCTCAGCAGTCTCTTTCCGGGGAAATGAGTGAAGCGTGTGGGTACATTGGATGGCCCCACAGTCACTTAAGGTGACAGAGAGGTAAACAGTTTCTTGCCTGAGTTTTCACTCATCACCCTGCAAAGTGGGGATGATCACAGTCCCTACCAGTGATGGTACAGTGTCTGGTACTGAGAAAGTACCCAATACACGTTAGTTGTCATTGTTATTATTTTGCATAATTCTCTCTGCTACAACTTACAGTTTTCTCAAATAAAATATATGAGCAGCAATTATCCTTTTGTTAAAAATCTCACTAATTATTACTCTCTCCATGAGAAAATTAATGTATTTAATTAAGACTCAATTGGCAGCCGTGTGTGAGTTGGGTGGGACTAGAAAGAGGCCGACGATAGAATTATGAGGACATTCTCTTGCTTTTGTTTATTTTGGGAGAGGCAGAAAGGACGGAGGAATAAACGCAAGAGTTAGGGGGTGGGCAGAGCCAGCACAGCTGTGAACGGGGCCGCCTGAGTTGGATGCGAGATGATAGGGACCACAGAGCAGCTCCAGAAATGGAGCAGTTTCACACTTAAAGTCCCGTTTCCTGATGGAGGCATTGCATTGTGCAGTCCGTGCACACTTGACCCGAATCTTGAGGCTGTGTGTATACAGTGGTTTCCACTAGGAAGAGTGTGGTGAAGATAGTAAAGATAGCGTCAGACTTAACTTTGGAGAAGCCCTCCATTTGGGGGGTGGGCTGAGGACACTGGTGGATATTTAATGGTGAATTTGCCAAAAAATGGGAAAGTCCCAGGTGGTGACGCATCAGGACATCTGAGGGCAGCTCATCTGAAAGGAACATCAGATACTACGGAGATAGAAATGGACTTAAGGCTCATAAGGGGACCAATGATAACATCCATTACTGGTAACACCATGGATAAGAAAGAGAGGAGGCAGGATGGCAGGAGCATGACACAATGTAAAATGTTTTTAGTGGGCCAAATGCCCTTTTTCCTTTAGTTGCTGCATATATGAGTAGATAATACTGCCTGTTACGTAGGGTTGTTGGACTTGGAGGAGATGTTCTCATAAAGCATATGGAGATGCCCTTGACCTTCTGTAGACTTTAAAAAATAATTGACATTACTTTTCTTAAAGAGTTGGGGCTTATAGATTATGCCATAGGCTGGGGCCTTCAAGTGTGAAGGGGACACCAGTGATCTGGAAATAGGGCCTTTGTGGCATGTGGCATTGGCAACCCCTTCTATAGTATCTTCACTTGCCAGAGATAGGAACAAATGCCAGTAATGACACTGGCAGAGATACCTACGTTGAGACATACGTAGACCCATAGCTGTAGAAGGCTATTTTGTCGAGTGGCACAGGTTTCCTAAGGCTCAGTGTGACCCAGTTCAATCAACAGACTGGATTCTCCTTGTGCCGGCTTCTCAACTACATTTCACATACTGTGGCCGTGACAGGTATATAATATGTAATAGAAGGTTTACAAGTCACATTCACTCCAATGTTCCTCTTTACCTCTAGAATCAGTATGCTATTAATGAAAAGAAAGTTCAGAAAACAGGATCTGAATTAGGAAGAGTTGATCAACAGAAGCCTTTCAGTACATTTTTACTTCACTTTTGGTTTTGACACAATAAATAATTAAAGCCAAACTACAAACCATATCCTACTTAGTAGGGCATATAAGATCACAGTCACGGGTAGATTTATAATTCATAAGAATGTTCTCAAACACATTGCTTCATTCGTTCCTTGCAGCAAATCTGAGGCAGTGTCATAATAAACCCTTCCTGGCACCAGCCGGATGTCTCACGCTGTGCCTGCTGGTTTGCGGACACTGATCCATGAAATCGTGTGGCGCTGTGAGGAGCTGGTGTGAGTACAGTACTGCACTTAATTGGGAAGTGGAGAGACTGGGACGGAAAACGCTAGTCACTTGTCTGACTTTACTCAGGTCACAAGCGGAAGAGGAAGAATTAGGGTCCGAGTTGTCCAGCTTCAGAGTCCGGGCCGCGTCCTTTTGCTGTGTGGCCTCTGCTAATCAGTGTCCTTCGGGACAGTGGTCAGCGCCTCAGGAACGGGCATTCAGGACATGTTTGATGTGAGCACGTTCTTAGTGCAGCTGTGAGACCATGAGGCTGGGAGACACTCATCACTCGTTTGAGTTGACACAGTGTTTGTTATTAACATAATCTCTAGTGAAAATTGGGAGAAAAAAAGTATCTGTTTATTGCCGCTAGAAAGACTGATGTGCGTGCTCATCCTCGCGAGGACCATCCGGACTGCTCTGAACGCAGTGAGCAGTTTCAAGTTTTCCACCACCATCTTCTTTGATAAAGATGAGCCTGCTGTCTGCAGGGTCGGAAGGGGGCCATTCTGTGTCCGTTCCCCTTCAACCTGCTGACCGAATTTGATAATAAATCATGGAAGATGTTTTTATAAATAGATGATTGTGGCTATTTATTTAGAGGCAGGGTCTCGGTTTGTAGTTTGGGCTGGCCCTGAGCTCACTATGTAGCCCAGGCAAGCCTGGAACTCAGCAATCCTCCTGCCTCTGCCTCCTGAGTGCTGGGATGACAGGTGTGAGCACCACGCCCAGCACTGTGCTGTGTGGTACTGATGGCTGGTGGGCGCGAGTCACCATGCCTGGTTTTGTTTTATGTAGTTTCTGGGATCGAACCAGGGACCTTGGGTTTTCTAGGCAGGCACCGGAACCACTGAGCTAAATCTCTAGCCCTGTGGCTTTATGTTTTAATATGGGATTCTTCGATCTATTTGGATTGCGTGGTGGGGTCTTTGTAAAGGGAGTTTTAATGAGCTCTCCATCCCCGAAACCCAAACCAGCTACTGTGACTAGTTACTGCCTTAATATTGACTTTGAAGTTGCGGCCCAGCACTGAAGCGGTGATTGGTTATCGCCATTTGCTTCCAGTTCGAGCCCGCAGAGGGCTGCTTTCCTCACGCCGCCGGCTTTACTTCCTGTTCGTCTTACATGTGAATTTACCATGTCCTGAATTCCCTGACAAAGGCTCCCGCGCTCGCTCCAGGCCTTGTCTGTACGTCCCTGGCCTGTGACCAACGGACCCTTTCCGGCCACCCCAGCGGGCTGGGGCCGGGGCGGGGTGCCGGGGGGGGGGCTCGTCCTCCGCCTGCGCCCCCGAGACAAACGTCCTCTCTCCGCCCGGCCACCGCCGCTCCCCGCCACCCGCGCCCTCAGCGCATCACATCCGTGGCTGAGACCCGCCCGGGTCAGCGCTCCGGCCCGGACCCCTGGGCGCCACCCGGTCTGCAGGGTCGGCCGGGCGGACCCGCGCGGGTGGGCTGGGTCCCTAGGTCCTGCTGTTCCCGGGCCCGTGTGCACGGCCCTCAGGGGACACGCTGTGTCCGAACAGGTCCCCGGCGCGCGCTGCGCTTCATCAGCTTCAGGGAAAAACAGCTCGGCGGAGAGTGTTAAGATGCGACGCAGGGCCGAGGGTTCAGCGCAGGGGTTCCAGCGCCTGCCCCCAAGCGCAAGGTCCCAACCTCAAACCACAGTAGCGGGTGTGCTGAAATCAGTATCCCACGCCACAGTGCGGGCCTGCTGGCTCAGGCCTGTCGTCCCAGCGCTCGGGAGGCAGAGGCAGGATTGCTGAGTTCGAGGCTTGCCTGGGCTGCAGAGTGAGCTCTGGGCCAGCCTGAACTACAAAGCGAGACCCTGTCTCGAAGCAAAACACAAAACACAGAAAAACATGCGGCACAATCACCGTGCCGCGCTCAGTGCAGTCGGGAGTGAAGGCGCCTCCGAGGGCCGCGAGCTGAGGTTCCCCCCCCCCCCCCCCGTGTCCCGCAGGCCTCGGCTCGGCTCTGGGCCTTCTCCTCGGCTCTGGGCCTTCTCCTCACGCATTCATGGTAGCTCTGGTTTAGTTTTGTGCATTTAGATTTTTTTTCTCCCTGAGTGTTCTCTTCTTCCTATAGCTGCCTGAGGAGTTTCTACCTACCCGGGTCGGCTGTCTTAGAAGTCTCGTGTGTAATTCGCTGTCCTGGGAGTTGCAGTTGGACACACACGTCCTGCCCGTGTCTGTCTGTCCGGCCCCGTTAGAGTCAAGGCGATGGCGCCCATGGCCGCTCCGCAGGGCCGGCCGCAGCCTGGACCCGGCGCCCTCCTTGGGAAGCCCCAGTGGGCAGTGCCGGCGGCCCTGTGTGGCCACAGAGCAGGCTTGTCCTGGCGTGGCGCGCTCACAGGACGGAAGTGAGGGTTCGGGGCGGCAAAGCAGCGGGCTGGGGTTTGGGCCGCAGCGCCCACCCGGGTGGGTCAGGTGACCTCGCGCAGGTGAGTGGTCCACGGGCCGCCGCGGGGCCACCTGGAGCCGCGCTCCGCAGAGCCTGGGTGCCCCTGGCTCGGGCAGAAGCCGCTCGGTGTCCGCGTGGGAACTGACGTTGGAGAAGCCCGAGAAGCCGGGCAGCCGGAAGAGAGGCATTTCCCTGCAGGTTTAGAATGAAAAACGTTCGGTTTGGAGGAGCTATAGCGCCTGAGATGTGAGGGAGGGCGAGGGGCGAGGACCGAGGGTCGTGGGGCCTCCGTCCTCTGTTCCCCAGCCCGCTCCCACCCAGCACATCCGAACTGGCAGGCTTGAGACAGCTGAGAAACTGCGGACAGACAGACAGACAGGGGGGAGGGGGAGAAACGCCAGGCACAGCGGGGCGTGTGCAGCCTCCCTCTGCCCCTGTCCCCTCCCCCTCCTCCCTCCGATCCTGGAGGCGCCTGCGGGCAGCTATGGGTTCCGCACATCTGGCACCTCCAGGCGGGCCCCACACCAGTGTACCTGTCTCTTCCCGCAATCGGCAACACTAAGGCTTGCTCCCTTTAAAGAACAGCAAGCAGGCTACACGTTGTAACTTTTCTCCCTTAAAATATGCCATACAAGTCTCTAGATCAATAGACTTACCTTGGAATTCATTCCAAAATTTAGTGCTTTGACTCATATTCACTGTATTCCGTGTCCGTTGAGAAGAACTGATTTAGCAGTTTAATTTTTCTACAAATACCTGATTTTCCTAACAACATTTGATCTTCCTGTTTCACCTCCGTGCGTTGTTGAGACAAAGACCCTTCAGTTTAACTTGCTTCTTTTATAAATATGTTTTAATATCTGTGACTCTATTTTGGTTCTATATATGAATTCCCCAGAGCTGAACGGAGCTCATGTGTCTCTTTAACTGTGAATGTATTTTAAACCAACTACCACGTGGTCCCATCTGTAATGGTCAGTAGTCACGTGAGGGGTGCCCTGCTACGCTGGGCCGAGCGGATGGGAAGTGCTTCTGTCTCTGAAGAGATCTCTCCCGGGCAGCCCGCTCCTAGAATGTCACACACTCTTCTAAGGCAATTGCCCTGAACTTCCCCCACGGTAAAATTCCTTACGTCCCCTAAAACAGGATCTTGCTGTTCCCAAATGTGGACCCAGCCATTGGTTCTAGACTTGTTATTTCCCTCAATGTGCTTTATGGGTTTCTTTATAAAGGTTGGGCACAACTGTGGCAAGTTGTCACTGCTGTTCCAGGAGTGGTGCTACCAGCTGTTTGGACAGGAGAATGTCATCTGTTTCCCTGCTGTTGGTACTCAGTAGCCTGAGGCTTCTACAGAATTTCCCACACTCAAAGAAACATATCGAAGAGACTGTTCTTTAGGCTTGCTGTTGAGTTATTTTTAGAGAAATCATTTCATTCTTTGTAATTTCTTTTTAGCCTATGTGGGATGCGATTGTCTGGATCTGAATGAAAATCTGAGTCTGCTTCTTTCCTCTAAATATGTGAAGTCAAATTATCATTTGAAGCAACGGTTTTCTTTTCTTTAACTCTGCAAACTCTGGTCCCGTGACCATTCTCCACTCAATGGAGTTTATTCTGCCCTTTCACATGGCAAATACCCCTTTTCGTTTACTTTTTTTTTTTTTTTTTTTTTTTTTTTGAGACAAGGTCTCGCTTTGTAGTTCAGGCTGGCCCTGAGCTCACTATGTAGCCCAGGCAAGCCTCGAACTCAGCAATCCTCCTGTTTCTGCCTCCTGAGTGCTGGGATGACAGGCATGAGCCACCATGCCCAGCACTGAGATATGTGGTATTGATGGCTGGTGGGCGTGAATCATCACGCCCAGCATTGTATGTGGTTACTG
>PVIC010012226.1:0-40054 GCA_004025085.1 Thryonomys swinderianus | reverse complement strand
CATGTGATGAAGGTATCAATATCAGAGGTGTTTGAAGTTTTAAACTAGTTACTGAAATCTAAATGATTTTTACTGAGAAAAACTTTTAAAGTTAACAAGTACATATTTAAGTTTAATCTTATATGGATTAATTTATGATAATTTAACTAATCAAAATTTAAGACTTTATACTCGTTTTTTTTTTAAGTAGAATATCTTTTAGTGCCTAGTCAACATAGAAAGTGCTATGGAAATTTTTGTTGTTTGAAAGAATACATCATACTCTAATCAGGAAAGGAACAATTTGTCCCCTTCTGTGGTACAAATTGCCTTAGTTCTTAGAAGAGAAAAATGGCCTCATAGTCAGGTACTTTTGAGCAAGACTTTTGTAAATACACCTTTATCCTTTTAGAAGAAAAGAACTTAGTGATAGGCCAAGTACAGTGCTAGTATCCCCCAAAATAGGAAATATTCAAAGGGAATGTGGTGGGGGAACGTAATGAGGAGAAAGAATAAATATGATTTGGAAAGAAAAAGAAATAGCATGTATATAAGGGGTGGGGGGGTTGTAGATGGGTAAGATATGAATAAAAATGAGAATTAACTTCTGTCATATACTGGTACAAATTCCCCAATGTTGAGTGTGACTGTGAGCTTTATATAAAATTTACCAATAAAGAATTTAATTTAAAAAATGCTTATGAGAGGACCGGGGATTTAGCTCAATGGATCTGGCATCTCTTTGGCAAACACAAGGTCCAGAATTTGATCTCCGGTAATCACATACCACAGTGCCAGGCACGGTGATTCATGCCTACCAGTAGTCAGTACCACACACCACAACGGTGGGTGTGGTGGCTCATGCCTGTAATCCCAGCACTCGGGAGGCAGATGCAGGAGGACTGCTATGAGTTCAAGGTTTACCTGGGCTACAGAGTAAACTCAGGGACCAGCCTGAATTACAAAGCAAAACCTCATCTCAGATAAAAAAAAAAAAAAAAAAGCTGGGCATGGTGGCTCATGTCTGTAATCTCAGCACTTGGGAGGCAGAAGCAGGTGGACTGCTGAGTTCAGGGTTGTCAGGGCTACATCATGAGCTCAGGGCCAGCCTGAACTACAAAGTGAGACCCTGTCTCAAAAAAAAAAAAAAAGTTTGTAAGAACCAAAGAAGGGAGTATTTTTGTTTCTGTTTATAAAAGGACATGGAAATATTAAAGGGTCTGAAAAGATAGATTCTAAGTAGAACAGTGATCTGCATTTCAAATAATCACTCCTAGATGATTCTAATATATCTCCCAGGTCTCACTCAGAATTTCACCATACGGCACCATGTAAAAATCTATACATATGTTTACTTCCAGTCTTTTTGGCACTCATATTTTCTAATACAGAAAAAGCTGTCATTGGATTTGACTAAATAGCATTTCTTTTGTTTGACTCTTAATTTTGATATTGCTAGCTTTGTGCTCATATGTTTTCACAAAGCGCTATGATTGTTTCAATATTTGTTACCTGCATTAATTGCCATAAGGTCTAAATTTTTATTTACTCTGTATTTTTGATGTGCACATATGCACATATATAAGCAATAAAGAAAAAACCCTAGTGTTTAATCTTTTTTTTTTTTTTTGAGACAGGGTCTCCCTTTTGTAGTTCAGGCTGGCTCTGAGCTCATTATGTAGACCAGGCAAGCCTCGAACTCAGCAATCCTCCTGCCTCTGCCTCCCGAGTGCTGGGATGACAGGCATGAGCCACCACACCTGGCACTGTGGTATGTGGTGCTGATTGATTGCTGGTGGGCATGAGTCTCCACGCCCAGCATTGTATGTGGTTACTGGGGATCGAACCCAGGACCTTGCGCTTGTGAGGCAGGCGCTGGGACCACTGAAATAACCCTCCAGCCCCCTAGTGTTTAATCTTATCTATGTTAACATTTAATCTCTATCATAGTTATAATTCTAAAAAGGTTAAACCATTAGATAAAGATCAGTCAGCTTCTGCCAGGCGTGGTGGCTCACGCCTGTAATCCCAGCACTCGGGAGGCAGAGACAGGAGGATTGCTGAGTTCGAGGCTTGCCGTGAGCTCAGAGCTAGCCTGAACTACAAAGCGAGACCCTGTCTCAAAAAAAAAAAGATCGATCAGTCAGCTTATAAATGACCTGGCCAGCTGGAATCAATTTACTTCCAGACTATGTCTGTTTTCCACTAGAAGAGATGTGTGAGTGTTTGTTTGTGTGTGCACGCGCGTTTGCTTTACCTTGTAGTAGATCACCTCTGGTTTTTGTGTCCACCGGTGGTCAGTGTCATTCGCTTGTGGAAAGAAAATGAACAGAAAATATATGTCAATTTCTAGTTTTAAAATTTTTCATGAATTTGTTATAGCAGATTACATTAATTTTAGAGCATTTTAATTTATATTAAAATATTACATGTATTTTTCTTTTTATTAAATCAAAGAGAGTAAGAATGTTAACTATTAAGGATAAGGGAATTGACTGAGTTTTAGTATAAATTCTTTTTATTATAATAAAAGTAGTGCAAAATGCTAATAAAAGGATTTGTAAAGGCTTTAGTTTTTTTTTTTTTTTTTTTTGAGACAGGGTCTTGCTTTGTAGTTCAGGCTGGCCCAGAGCTCACTATGTAGCCCAGGCAAACCTTGAACTCAGCAATCCTCCTGTCTCTGCCTCCCAAGTGCTGGGATTACAGGCATGAGCCATCATGCCAGGCACTGTGGTATGCAGTATTGATGGCTGTGGGCATGAATCACCATGCCCAGCATTGTATGTGGTTACTGGGATCGAACTCAGGGCCTTGTGCTTGTGAGGCAGGTGCTGGAATCACTGAGCTAAATCTCCGGCCCCGAGCCTATTTTCCTTATGGAAGGCCTCACTATTTAAGGCATCAGATAAATTTAAAAATCTAAGAAGGAGGGTATAATTAGTAATTTAGCAGGTGAGTGTTTAATCTGATGTCTTCAGTTTTGTGTCAGATCATTTAAAGGTATCTTACCAAATGAGAAAGGATCACGTACATTGTTCTAATGGAATATTTTCGATACCGTGGCTGGGTTTTTCAAATATGTAAGTACTAAGGGCTAAACATAGACCTATGGGAAATTTCCTAGTGTTCCAATAAATTTTTTTCTGAAAAATCTTGTCATGTGTGGTATTTTCAATCAAATATAATTTTGTCTTAATATATTGGACATTTAGTTGTGGGGAGAATGCTTTAAACTTCATTAATTTGTAAGCCATTAGCAAGAGTTTAGATGTGCAGAGAATTCCTTAGATATTCCTAGTACATAATGCCATACTTTTCCCTGATCTCTATAACTGTATTATTCATCCTTTATAACTTCCTATCTCCCTACTATCTTCATCCACAGGTCTCCTTTGTACTTCTTAATTGATGTAGACCTCATATCTGGTTTTATTCTTATCATGTGTCACTGATTTAAGTGTCATTGTGAATGGCCTAAGGCTTTAATCTACACCCCCAATTATTTGACTTTGTTAAAATGTCCAAGTCCTATGTCTATGTCATTTGTCCTTTCTCAGGGAAATCACTGACTTGGGCATCCAGATGAATACAGGAAACAAAAAAAAAATTGTGATTTCCCTTCTCAGTCTCACTCTCTACACATTCTCAGTTTTCTTTCAGCTACATGCAATTTTCATTCTCTGTAGATGCTATCTACAGAGAATCACTATCCTTAATTATGGCTCTCATATATTTTGCCTGGATCACTATCAAAACATATGAACTAATTTCCCGCTCTTTCTTCTTGCTGCTTGCTTCTTACCTTCTTGACAGTCCATTTTGCATATTTTCACTTACATAATTTTTTTCCCAAGTGGACACAGGATATTATTACACCATTCTAAAATCCTTGAATGGCTTTCTAATTCCTTATAATCTTCATCTTTTAGTTTAATACTATGCTAACACCAATTATGGGCACTATTATAGGCATTACTACTAAATGATCATTCTCTTATTAATTATGCATTAGGGCTGGGTATGGTGGTGCATGCCTGTAATCCCACCCCTTAAGAGACTGAGGCAGGAAGATTCTATTGAGTTTGAGGTCAGCCTGGTTACATAGTGATTTCTAGATAGTTTAAATTACCTAGCAGGACCCTGTTTCAAAAAAGTTAAAGAAAAAGTGCATGTCAAAATAGTCTTACTTCAGTTTGTTTTTTTATCTTCAATTATTAACACATAATAAATATGGATTTTAATACTTTTACTGAGCTGAGCTGAACTGAATGAAACCAAATCTTTATAACAGCTTTTAATATACTGCTATACAGTAGCATGCTCTTATCCATAGAAAACATAATCACACACCCCCAGGAGATGCCTGAAACTGCAGATAGAACTGAAACCTGTCTACATTGAGGGATATTTTTTTTTTTGGAGACAGGATTTCCCTTTGTAGTTCAGGGTTGTCCTGAGCTCATTCTGTAACCTGGGCAAGCCTTGAACTCACAGTAATGCTCCTGCCTTTGGCTCTTGAGTGCTGGGATTACAAGTGTGAGTCACCACACCTGGCATTATGGTATGTGGTACTGATTGCTGGTGGGTGTGAATCTCCATGCCCAGCATTGTATGTGGTTAGCGGTGATCGAACTCAGGACCTTGCGCTTGCGAGGCAGGCACCAGAACTACTGAGCTAACCCTCCGGCCCTCCACTGAGTTTTTTTTAATATGCCTATACCTATATATAAAGCTTAGTTCATAATATAATTAGGTATAGTTAGAGATTACCAATAATTATTGTAATATATGGTAGTAGAATGTCAAGAACCCTTACCTGTGCTTAGGGCCTTTATTAAATACAGTAAGTGCTACTTGTACACAAGCCTAGTGATACTGTGACAGACCATCTGATAACTGAACTGGACACCAAGTGATTCATTGGTGTGTATTTTATATGATGGGGGGTATACTGGACAAAAGGATGGTTCGTGTCTTGGCATAGATCAGGACAAAGAATTCATGACTCAGAATGTCACACAGTTTAAAATTTATGAATTATCTCTGAAAATGTCCTAATATCTTCAGATTGCTCTTGACAATGAGTAAATAAACTGAAAAGTGAATAAAGAGAATGTAACTACTGTATCAGACTGTATAGATAGCTGTCCAGGAAACTATGGCATTTAGCAGAGATATATCCATGGGTGGTTCAGTAGCTGTATGCATAACAGGAATATAGTCTCTGGAACCACAATGAATACATTTTCACTGGACATATGCAACTATGTAACCCTGAGAAAATTATTAATTCTTTGCCTTGATTTTCCCTAACAATTTCTTTGGATTTTTACAGACTGAAAAGTGTTTGGAAGTGTGCTGTCATATGAACTACCCAAATATGTTAGCTATGTTCAGTCAAAAAGTTTTGAGCTACGGTACAAAGTCTTATTAATTTTTAGTCACCAATTTGCTATTTAAATTTTATTTATTGCCAAGTGTGGTGGTGCATGCTTGCAATCTTAGCATTCAGGAGGCTGAGGCAGGAGGATCTCTATGACTTTGAGGCTAGCCTAGGCTACACAGTGAATTTAAGACTAGCATAAATTACATAGTGAGCCTGTCTCAAAAAAAACCTCAAAATAATAAATTTGCTTTATTAATTTTAAAACTATATAAAACAGTCCAACATCATTGGAAGTGAATTTGACCATAACTCACTAAATAAATTATACATATAAATTTTCTAGAAATGCTATATTATGAATGTTAAAATGTAGTTATTATAGCCATTTTGTCCATTTTGGTAATCTCAGTATTTAATTAGGATCAAACTGAGTAAAAAATACTTATTTTTTTCCATTTTTTAGGTTGCATTATTTCCAATGTTAAAAAATACATTAATGTTTATGGTTATGATTATGTCAAACTTAATCCCAGTCTGGGAATATTTTCTTATTTTAGAACTAGAGTATCTATATAAAGATATAGACCTTAATGAAAATTATATTATGGTATCATTGGGTTTCTGATACATTTGTAAGAAATTATGACATTTCTATGGCACCTAAATCCTAAGAGAAGGAGGATGTTAGATTACAATTTATCCAAATTTAACAGCACTAAAAACTGACATTATGGGCCGGAGGGTTAGCTCAGTGGTTCTGGCGCCTGCCTCGCAAGCCCAAGGACCTGAGTTCGATCCCCGGTAACCACATATAATGCTGGGCGTGGAGACACGCCCACCAACAATCAACACTGCATACCACAATGCTGGACGTGGTGGCTCACGCCTGTAATCCCAGCACTCAGGAGGCAGAGACGGGAGGATTGCTGAGTTCGCGGTGCTTGCCTGGGCACCATAGTGAGCTCAGGGCCAGCCTGAACTTCAAAGTGAGACCCTGTCTCCAAAAAGCAAAAAAAAAAAACAAAAAAAAAAAAACCCTGACATTACTAGTAAAAAACTGAAAAAATGAAATCAACTTTTTAAAACTTTCAGGGTTCTGACAAAGATATGAAATAAGTAATGGGTGAACTTTGGATAAACTGGAAGAATAGTACTAGGATTACCTATTCTACTTTGTCAAGTCTATGAGCCAAGAACTAAATTTTCATAATGCTAGATGAGATGTAACATGAACAGTTTTTGTGTGTGTGTGTGTGTGTGTGTGTGTGTGCAGTACCAGGGATCAAACTTGGGCCCTTGTGCATCCAAGGTTGGCTCAGTACCACTTGAACTAAATCCTCAGCCCTTAATATGAACAGTTTTGAGAGTCAAGATAATAGTATATTTGTCAAGACATATTTACTTTTACCTAAATGTTTCTAAAAACAATTGCCAAATGCAAACAAAGCACTTTTTTGAAAAGGCCTGTACTTAATGAGCTTGAGGTTTCAGTAACAATGCTAGTAATTAAAAACCTGAGGCCGTGTGCTCACTTCGGCAGCACATATACTAAAAACCTGAGGCCGGGCGTGGTGGCTCACGCCTGTAATCCCAGCACTTGGGAGGCAGAGACAGGAGGATTGCTGAGTTTGAGGCTTGCCTGGGCTACATAGTAAGCTCAGGGCCAGCCTGAACTGCAAAGCGAGATCCTGTCTCAAAAATAAAAAGAAAAAAACCCAAAAAACCTGAAATAAGCAAAACTATATTTATATCAGGTAATCTATAGCATAAAATGGACTGTCTCAATGTTAGAAATACATAACATCATAATCTTTCCCAGTATGTACAATACTTACTAGGTTTTTTATTTAGATACTCTGCTGATGGAACTATTTTTGCTAAGTGGCAAAAAAAAAAAAAAAGGAATGAAATTCATTTAGAATTCAAACATGAAGCTTGCCAAGGCAATGCTGATAATGCTGCCATCTAATGGTGAAGCTTGGCAATTCCAAACAGTGAAAATGGGAGTTGGGGCAACTTGTGGCTACAGGAATACACTCATACAGTAATGAGATTTTACTACTTAGCTGTACCATTGTTTTCACTGTCATATTTTACTGCCTGAACTTGATGTGAGTTATATAAAATTCATATTATTCCAATTTGTGAAGAAAAACATTCATAACAGACAGACTGCTTATCCTTAGCAAGGGCTGTTTGCAAGTTAGGCCATTGGCTGAACATGAGAACTTAAATATTGGAGTTTCCACTTCCTACTCCTTGAAAAAAGTGGCTAATCATGCCTGAACTGTTTAGGCTGAACATCTGATTCTTACTGGGATTATGGAATTTGGATGTCATAAAGGGGGATTCTTACATGATTGGTGCCAAATAAAAACCACAGGAACTGAAAGGGAACAGTGTATCTGCACATATCCTCCATGAAATGCTTTGTGTTTTGTGGAGTACATGAGAGTCAGATACTGTCAAGAGGTTGATGAAGTAATTTGGTAAACTTTAGAGAACTCTAGTTCAGCTTTTCCTATTGTGGAGGCTTTTAGTACCACTGAAGTGCTCTTATTTCAACAAGTAGCTTTGGGAATTTTCAGTTTGCATAACTGGCCCCTAAGTAGATAGGTAAACCATAAGAATAGGCAACTGGTTTGACTTTTATGTGCACATATATATGAATTACTAGTTTGGGGAACTGTGAAGGTAGAATTAACTAGGATATGAAAATATAGCTGTGAATAAAGTTTCAACTTACGAGAAGTGATGCACAGTAGCTGTGAAGTAACCTTCCAACTGGAATTTCTATTTCCACTCTTGCTTTTCCTCAGTCTACTCTTCAGTCTTTTTTTAAAGTGAAGGAACAATGTAGATATTCACTTAAAGAGAAACAATGACATTTAATTGTAGAATGTGAAGGGATAAAAATACCATGAATTTAAATTTAGAAAAAGAATAGTTGCCTGAACCACCATATTTAACTTACTTTTAGCTTTATAATTTATCATTTGAAAACAATTTTATAATGTAGTGTCTCTAGTTAGATTTAATTCAAGCATAGTTATTATTGAACGTTTTAAAAAGTTGATTTCATTTTTTCAGTTTTTACTAGTAACATCAATTTTTAGTTATTAAATTTGGAGAAATTATAATCAGTTTTTTGTGTGAGTATACTGATTTTCCAAGCACGGGCCTTCTTTGAACAGTAAATAACCTTACTTACTCGCTAAAATGCTAAGGATCATTACCTTGCTGTCAAGTTCTTGCAAAGATATATTAGAAGTTTTAGGTATCCTTATAGATGCTAATATTTCATGCCAATCAACCAGGAATATTTTAAAAGTTTGATATGTTTATGTGGTTCATGTTTTCTTTAGCAATTATCAAAAAAATCAGAAGTCTATTCTATTTAAAAATGTATTTCCCCTTCAATAAATTACAGATTTCAGTTTTACTTGAATAAATTCTTCTAAACAATGCTTTTGTCAAAATAATTTATTTTGATTTCACATGCTTAAAATAATTTTGAGATGCTGTAAAATGATGTATTATGCATTGATGAATATATTCATGAAGAAGAAAACATCTATTTTGACTAGACTGGTTAGAATCTACAGTGCTCTATATTTGGAGCTTGGAAGGAAGCCGACCTCACTGTCCACAGATTTTCTGTGTCCTTTGCCACAAACACGTCCTTACCATATCCTTTGATCCCTGACTTTCGCTTTTGATGCCTGGTGAGCTGTTTCAGTGAATGGTCAGAGCGTTCCTGGAATCCGTTTCTATATAAACAAAGCAAAAATTTGACTATCCATGTGAATGCTTGTAAATCTCCAAACCTTTTAAACATGGTAAATTTTTTATGATTTTACTGCCCCACTTAAGAGCCCTCAATAATTCCATATTTTAAAAATTTAATTAAAGATCTTTACCAGAATCTACTAAACGTTGTATGATTTTGGTTGTTCCCATTTCTCCAAACCCATCTTCGACTTTTTTTTTTTGTCTTCTGAGGATCATACATACTGATCTTTCTTTAGTTTTAAAAATATGCCAAATTTTTTTCATACTTAAGGCCACCGACACCTACCATGCCTACGATTTACCTAAGTACTCGTATATTCTACAGCTGCTTTCAGGCTTAGATGATCTCTTTTCAGATATTTCCTTCTTCAGCCACCTGAACTAGTTAAACCTCTGTTTTCAAGACTCTTGTGGCAGTTCCTCCTCTTCTGAGTTCTTTATAAATGCTTCTTTCTGGAATAAGCATTTCTTTAAAATATGCAGCATCCCTTTCCTGATGTAATTTATCTACAATATGCCTATGGCATATGGATGTACATGGTTTATATATGCACACGTATGTACTGGCATATACTTTTTGTGTGTATACATAAAATAGCTTCTTGGATATCTCGATCTAAGCATCCCATTATAATCTTCGATACGTAAATCGCAATCTCAACTCAAATGATCTTTCCCCGGACTTGTTCTGCCTCTTATACAGTACTCCCTATTTTCTGCCACGACTATTTTACTCAGTTGTTCGCTGAGGCCAGAAACCCAAGAGATCCTGTATTCTCATCTATTCAAGCTGTCGCTAAACCCCAGTGACTTCTCCTGGGCACCCAGACCTACCTCAGTTCCCATTTAGACACCTTATTTCCTCCATGACGGACGGTAAACACCTCCATGTCTCGCAAGCCGACCCCTGAACGAAGTCGCAAACTCTGATTTACGCTCGTTCACCAGTCCTGCCTCCTTCTGCCCAGTCCTGTCCTGCAGCTCACTGGCTCCACGCGGCTTCTCCGGTCCGCTCGCCCAGCGACGGCTGGAGCCATCATCCTTTGCCGTCCGCGGCCACTTCCCCCACACAGACGGAAACCCGAGCTCGGCGGGGACTCAAGGGAAGGAGGGAAGGCGCCAACGAACGGCACTGACTGAAAACGGGGCTTTGGAGCGGGAGGCGCTGCTCCCGGCCTTCCAGGACCGCGCGCCAAGTAAGCCCGCGCCAGAGACCCCCGGCGGGTGCCGCGCTGACAGGGGCCGCCGTGGACGTCGGCGCGCTCCCCGACGCGGCCCCCTCACAGACACTGCGGGGCCGCGAGGGAGGCGGCGCCGGGGCGAAGGCGAGCGGCTCGCTCAGCACCTCAGAAGAGCCGCAGTGGTCCGTGGGCTGTGGCAGGGCGGGCGCGCGCCAACGGCTCGCGTCCGCCGGCCCCGCCCCCCGGGCCCCGCCCCGCCCCGGGCCCCGCCCCTTGAGCCGCGCGCCGCAGTTGCTCCCCGACGGGCCGCTGTGTCGTCTGGGCTGAGCGCCGCGACAAGGTCGCCCCGAAGCGCCCTCGTAACTTGAGGCGGTAGGCGGCGGGGAGGCCGGGCGTGAGGAGGCGTGGGCGCGGGAGCCTGAGGGGAGCTTCGGGCGGGGCGGGGCGCGGCGCGGCGCTCCGGCTGGTTTGAGAGGGCGTTTGCGGACCACCCAGAGCAGGGCCGTGTCGCCGCGCCCGCCCTGCCCCCCCCCCCCGAGGCGGCGGCCGGCAGGTTCTCGGGTCTGTCCCTGGCCTATGGGAAAAGATGTTCAGAGGGAAAGGACGGGTTAGCGTAGCCGCAGACACCTGTTGCCTGGGCGCATTTATCCCAACCATTTAGTCGTGTTTTTACTTCAAAAAATTTTTATTTTTTCTATAGGTTGTAAAAAGAAGGCATAAAATATGACAGAACTTTTTATTTTTCTTCCTGGTATCAGGGATCCAACTCAAGACCTTGCTTTTGGGAAGCAGGCGCGGTGCCACTGAGCTAAATCTCAGGCCCAGATGTGATATTAAAAATAAATAAAAAACTTCCCGAATAGAGCCGCTAGATTTGTGGGATCATTTTGTCTCTGAAGTCATAACTAGGTCACCACTTCTTTTCTGAGTTTCTTTTATTACTTTTCATCTATCATTTTACCAGTCCACGCAGTTTACTTATCATCATGGAGCATTTGGTTTTAAGGAATATCAACTTTTGTAAAAGCAATGTTTTGAGGTTAGAAATCGAGTCACTGGAAGGAAATTACACAAGATAAATGAAGATAATATTATTATTCAGTTGCAGCAAAAAACGTCAGCACCTTCCAAAGAACTCTAGATTTACTTATTTTACCTATCGGGTGATGCTAAGAATCAAATCCAGTGCCCTAGGCAACCTAGCTGAGAACTCTACCATTGTGCTACACCACCAAGCCTGAGAAGTCTGAAATTTAAATTGGAGATTTTAAGCAGAGAGTCTTTCTAAAAAACAGTACCTAGTATATTTCTTATGTTGTGCCCTATGAATGGCAATACATCGGATCTGTAGAATGAGGAAAATATAAAGGTATATTTTAATGTTCTAAGAAAAATTGTAAATTGAGGAAATGTATATAAAAATTATTCAGCCAGCCTTTATCCATATATTTGCCTTCTGATAGTTTTTTGTAAAAAATCCATACATGCAATGCCTATTTGGAATAGGGGGTAGTTTGATGTCTTAGCAAACAGGTAATTTCAGAGCAAACACATAAAACTTTATAATCAAATCCTCAGTAGGCGTTAATTACCTGCATGATATGGGTTTTTCTCCTGTTTTCTTGAACCTCAGGTTTTTCCACAATAACATCTGATGAATAATTCTCCCCAACAGTTAATGTATGGCTCAAAGTGAAATTACATAATATATATAAGGTGTTTAGCATGCACAGGGATCTTAAAAATGGCATTTTAATTTAAGGAATATATGCTGGATAGTAAGATTGCGTCCAAATTAATCAGGTGTGTGTTTATTAATCCATTGTACTGTTGGAAAAATTTAATTGGTAACTTTATTATTGATGGGTTTCACATTTTTAAAAAGCAGAAAGGGAACCTAAACGGTTATTTTTTTTTGTCCAGATGTGGAATATCAATTTGTCTTCTATCCAATATTCCTAACTAAAATTCTGTTTATATACCTTGGCCTTTTGAGATTTGTTACAATGTGTGAATTTGAAAAACACCTACTGTATTTCATAAGCATTTCTCAGCATATATTACTCTTGAGAGGTTGAATTAAAATATTCTTTTAGAAATATTTATGTCACAAAACTTTTAAAAGACAGATTTATGGTAGGTCTGCTACTTTTTATTGGTTATACATGTGATTCTGTTTCTTTTGCAGTCTTTTTAACAGTTATCATAAATATTTAGGTGAGGGCTGGAGATTTGGCTCACTGGTTCCAGCACCTGCCTCACAAGTGCAAGGTACTGGTTCCATCCCAGGTAATCACATACAACAATACTGGGCGTGGTGGCCACGCCCACTGGCAATCAGTACCTCATACCACAAATGTCGGGCTTGGTGCCTCAAACCTGTAATTCCAGCACTCAGGAGGCAGAGGCAGGAGGATTGCTGAGTTTGAGGCTTGCCTGAGCTACATAGTGAGCTCAGGACCAGCCTGAACTACAAAAGGAGACCTTGTCTCAACAAAACAAAACAAAACAAAACAAAAACAAAAACCTACCCCACCAAAAAAAGCCAAGGTGATACCAGTAATATCAAGGGAAACAACTTCTCCTTCTTCTTCTCCTTCTCCTCTTTCTCCTCCTCCTCCTTCTTCTTTGTTCTTCCTCCTTCTTCTTTCTGCTATTTTTTTTTTTTGTAGACAGAGTTTATTGCTTTGTAGTTCAGGCTGAGCTCACTATGTAGTCCAGGCTAGCCCTAAACTCACAGCAATCCTTCTGCCTCTGCCTCCCAAGTGCTGGGATTACAGGCATGAGGGACCATGCCTGGCATTGTGGTGTGTGCTGGTAATTGCTGAGATTATGGGTAGGAGCCACCACACCCAGCACTGTAGTATGTGGTATGTGGTACCTGGGATTGAATTTGGGACCTTGCTCTTGCCAGGCAGACTCTGGAACCACTGAGCTAAATCCGCAGTCCAAGGGAAACTTTTTAAACTCTGTGGCTGAAGGAAACATTGAAGTTTAAGATTGAAGTTATTTTGTACACTTGCTTTGTAGTTCAATTAAGCCTTTATTATTTTGAACTAAACTGAGAATTGTCTACTTTGTAGAGCCCTGTTTAGATTATAATCCAGTAAATGAATTTATAATAATTGTCCAGTCAATACGTAACTTTTTCCAATAATAACATAATGGTAGTATGTAGTAAGCATTAATTCATTCCTATACTGTCAGTGTTTCTATACAGGTGTAGTTTACTTTTTTTTAAACACTAGATAGTATTTTATTGCACTGTCTTTTTTAAGTTTCTTGACTGAAATGGATTTATTTGGGGAAACACTACCTTTTTCTTTCCTACAATTAACTGAAAGGTGGCTGGCACTAAAAGAGCTTTAACTTTTTTTGTTTACTTGTTTGCCAAAATCATAGAGCTCTGCAACTGCCCAATTTTTGAAACTCTCTTGTTTGAATACTTTGGGTTTGCCTTGCTCAGCAGCTGGAAAAGACCTTAAAACCTACCACTCAGTTTCAGCTGAGCAATGAAAAACAAGGAATTGTGTGCCAAAGTATTCTATCCTTTTGTTTTCTGATTCACTAGTGTTATATGGGGAACAGGGTGGAAAGTTACTGCAAACTAGTATTAGGGTCCTCTCTTGAATAGCTAGGAAATATATTAAGTAAACCAGTATGTTATATTAGATCAGTATCTGGTACTTTTAAAAGCATCCTCTTCCACACAGAAAATATTTCTATAAGTATTTGTTTGATGTATATTTTGGTACTTACAACTTTTTTGCTTCCTGTTATATCAAAGTTATATTGTCAACAAGTTCACACAGCATTAGTTATGATTAGAAGGTTGTCAATCACCCTTTTGTGCTACTAGTTAACTAGACAAATTACAAAGTGTGGTAGATAGAGACTTGGAATATTGCCTGGCTTATCTCCAAATTTTTGAAAAAATAACTTTGGGAATAGTCATCATTGCCAACTCTGAGAAGTTGTTTATAAGTTTATGACTTTAACATTTATACATTCCTAAAGACATTTTAAAATGAGATAAAACACTTATTGGCACTGAGAGTTGCTAATCTTACCTTATACTTGAAACAATTATTTAGACTTATGATTTACTTACAATCATATGCTTACAGCTATTTTTTAATGAACAGGTACAAAACCCAGGGAGGTTTTAGTTTTGACTGACATGAATGGACATGAAAGTTTACAAAGCCTGCATTCCATGCATATGTCAGAAATCTTAGTTATAATGAGAAGGTACTTACTTTTAGAATTTATATAGTTTTACCAATTATGTTGCAAATGTTAGCATCCAAAAATAAGTAAAATCTAGTTTTTGTGGCCTCAACTAAGTTAAATGTAAAAAAAATTAATCTAATCAAATAGTCATGCAATATGTTTTAGAAACATTGGTAGCCCAGCTATAGTAGGAACTAGTGGGGAAGGTTTAAAAAAAAAAGAGGAATTATTTCTATGTTACTATTGACTATTTATTAGGAACTTCACACAAACCTTAATGCTACATATTGAGGTATGAAGGTATTTTCTAAAGAAATAGCAGGTTCAAGCTTGGCTTTGAAAGATGGATGGCTATTTGGGAGAAGAGCAATAGGAAGGAGTAGAGAACTCTAGACTGCTCACTTGAACGTGTAGGTATATAGTAAAACAAAATAACATTGATTCAACAATTTACTGAACATCTTACTGTATACTAGATACTACTATACAATACAGACATGCTTGAATGAAAGAACTGTAACTTAATACTTGATTAAAAGGTAGTGTAACTTGTGTAATAAGAAACACATTAGGAGAGTCTTCAGGGTTAATGATCACTTAAAAAAAGTTACTTAATAAGAACATAGATCTGAGATGGAAAGAGATTGGGGCTAGCTAGATTGTAGTGTTGGGAAGCAATCTGGACACAAGCATATCCATCACTTCCTACACTTGTTTCTGGGCAAACTACCTTATTTCTCTAAGGTTTATGTGTAAAATGAGGAAGCTGAATTAATTAACATTGACTGTACAAGATGTGTTGAGGAGCTTTTGTGATTTTTTGTTATATAGTCTTCTCTCCAACCCCAGGAGGTAGATAAGTATTGTTACCCATAGTTTCATAATGAGGTAGTGGAGCTCTAAAATTAAGCCAGGTAAGCTGACGTGAAACCTGAGCTTAAAATATTTGCAGTTACTAAGAAGTTATTCCGAATAATATAATGTAAGTGGTTTATTATACATAGCATGAAATTTTCTTTTTTTATCATTAATCAAGGAGAATATTAATATATTCTTATTAAGGTTTTTAAGCAAGAATATGTGTAAAGAATCATACTTTGGTGAGAAAAGGTACTGTATTCATCCATTTGTTGAGGGAATGCTTGTTTTATGTCTATATTGGATTCAGTAAGATGCTGTATTAGCTATAGGTGACATGGGTTAATAAACATTGTTCCATTTTTGTCTAGTGTAAAAACCAAAACAATTTAGTAGAATACAGTTTTCTTTACCATTGTGATGTTGGTGTATCAGAGGGAAGGGTTTAAACATTTAAAAGATGATCAGGGAGATGCATTATGAAACAATGGATTTAAGAGAGTAGTCAGAATGAATAAAATATGTATAAGATATGTTTTGCAAATAGAATGGACAGGAATTAGAGACTAATCATGGGGTTGGTGCTATAATTTACACTATCAAATTGAAGGTGTCTTCAAAGAGTCTGAGGAGTAGTGATGACTTTAAGGAATTTAGGAGGAGGGAAACTTTGAGAGTCAAATCAGTTCATTTGATTTTAGATAAGTTCAATTTGAATTGCCTATGATAAATTGCAAGGATTTGACAATTAGAAAAATGAATCAGGAGTTTAAGAGATATAGATGCTAGAAGCCTAATTAGATCATATTTCTGTACATAGGTCATTGAAATCATAAGAATAAATGAGATTACCTGAAGGAGCTATAGACAAATTTAGTTGAATCTCTACCCTTAATTAAACAGCAGAAAAATTAGTCAAGGAAGTTATAAGAGGCAAATAAGTCTAAGAAATAAGAGGTAAGCCAAAAGACTAGAGTGAGGGAAATTAATGAAGGAAAATATTTTAAAGAAGAAATGTGACAAATGCTCAGAAGAGCTCTGAGGTTATTCTATATTATTTCAATGCTTTTCTTTATTTGTGTCTCCCAACTTATGAAACAGATAAATTCAAATGAGTAGCGTGGTTAGCATATAGAGGCAAAACACCTCATGCAAAAGATAAAAATGCATTTTTCCCTCTTGAAGTATGGAACCTCAAGGTCGTTGTGACAATGGAAACCAAAAAACTGATCGGTAAATCGCTTCAACCAGCTAGGCCTGTGCATCATCTGACTTCTTGCTCAGGTGAGTAACAGTTATTCAGATATTAATTTGTTAATAATTTGCAATGATAGGATAAATAATACATAAAGTAATTTAGATGGATATTTCAAGAAATAATGAAAACTAATGATCTTTTCTGATTAAAGGATTTATAAGTTATTACCAAAAAGAAAATATTCTTTTTTTTTTTTTTGCTTTTTGAGACAGGGTCTCGCTTTGTAGTTCAGGCTGGCCCTGAGCTCACTATGGTGCCCAGGCAAGCCGCCGCGAACTCAGCAATCCTCCTGTCTCTGCCTCCCGAGTGCTGGGATTACAGGCGTGAGCCACCACGTCTGGCATTATGGTATGTGGTACTGATTGCTGGTGGGTGTGAGTCTCCATGCCCAGCATTATATGTGGTTACCGGGGATCAAACTCAGGACCTTGCGCTTGTGAGGCAGGCGCCGGAACCACTGAGCTAACCCTCGGGCCCAAGAAAATATTCTTAATAATCTATTTATAGTACAAAGTCTACCAAACCAATAAGGGTAGGAAGAATAATCTTTGGTTGAAAATAATTGTGTATAGTTATTATTTTTATGTCTCATTTTTCAGTCAGCTGGCATCTAATTGAGTGATACTGCCACTATCAGTTGTGTTCAGAGATTGTGAATATTGAATAGTAGTTATGCTGGATAATTAGCTTTTAAAATAGATACTTATGTGCAAAACAAAACCAAAACAAACACAAAAAATAAATGCAGATTTTTATAGCACTCACATTATACTTGGTGTCTGGCACAGGTGAGGGCCATGTTTGACCTGTAATAATTTCAGAAAATCTAAACTAGAGTAAAAATCTAAAACTAAATGTTCTTTTGTCCTCAAAACTATGCTCTTAGAAAAATCCTTTTTATTTTTTATTGGAAAAATTCTTAAAATACTTGATACTTAACTAAGTTAAAATATTAACCTGTTTATACTATTCAGTACTTGTCAGAATAACTTGTGTTCTAATGTAGGTGGCATACACATAAACTGTTTATATTTTGTTTAGTCCTTGTGTTCAGTTAAATTAACTGACTACTTTGGTAAAGGAAAATATAGCCCTTTTACTGATAGGAGAATGAAGTGAAAAAGTTAAGGAATGGTGTCAATTCCCATACCTGTTTGTTCCCCCATCTTTGATTCCTTAAAGAAAGATTTGCCTCCACCTGGGTCACGTTTCCTTTCAAAATAGCTGTGACTTGGAACAGACAAGGAAAATTAATGGATTCTTGTAGACCATAGTTTAGCACTTTCTCTACATGCGCTGGAAGTGGTTGTATACTGTCAGATCTCTGATTTTATTCTAAAGGGAAAGATATAAAACAATTGTGAGCAGCTCTTTTTTGTCAGAAGCTTTTTGCCAGTACCCTACCTCCTTCCGCCTTTCGGGATGCAAATTTTCACTCATCTTTTCCCTCAGGGCATTTATATAGGTGAATGGGTGGGGAAATAAAGGAAGCCCTAGTCTATCATTTAACTATAATCCTCTTAAGATCCAGACAGCAGGGCTGAAGATTTAGCTAAGTGGTTTTGGTGCCTGCTTAGCAAGCACAAGTGCAAGCTCCCGGTTCTATCCTGGTAACCACATATAACAATACCGGGCGTGGGGACTCACACCCACCAGCAATATCCTAGCACTCGGGAGGCAGAGGCAGGAGCATTGCTGAGTTGGAGGCTTACCTGGGCTACATCGTGAGCTCAGGGCTAGTCTGAACTACAAAGCGAAACACTGTCTTAAAAAAAGAAAATGAAAAAAATCAGACGGCAGAGTAAGTTTATTAGAAAAATTTAATAATCAGGAATTATCTTTGGTCTTTCTCAGCACATTACCACACTCTGAATAACTAAGTTCTCAAGAATCTTCTTTTACGTCTTTCAGTCAGATTGAATTAGTTCCTTTTGCAAGCCTTTCTAATAGTTCAAAACTAACTCTGCTGTCTTCTCTAAATTTCTTAGTTTATATTTTGTCAAATTATATTAGAATCATAGTTAATAACCAGGCGTGGTGGCTCACCCCTGAAATCCCAGCACTCGGGAGGCAGAGGCAGGAGGGTTGCTGTGAGTTTGAGGCTTGCCTGGGCCTACATAGTGCGCTCAGGGCCAGCCTGAACTACAAAGCGAGACCTTGACTCAAAAAAAAAAAAAATCAGAGTCATAGTTAATAAACTTGTCTTAGAATATGAACTCCTTACCTCTGAACTCTTTTCATGCTTCCCTACCTATCATTGAACACAGGAGATGACATTTCATAGGGCTGAATAAATAATTGTTGAATAGATGAAGGGTTAGAAATATTTCATAATACCAAAAATATCCTAACACTTAAGCTTTGTAAGTGATAATACTTACTGACATCATTAATATTTAAAATAGATTTTTCCCTTCTCTAACAGGAGCAGTGTTGCCTTTCAATTTTCAGAGTGAATATCCATGCAACAGCCAGTGCTTACAGAGTGGAGTTAGCAGAGTAAGTCTTAGAAATAATAATAGAATACACCTCAGTGGTAGGTTGCATCTCCAGCAACAAAAAAGAAAGAAAAAGTTATACATAAAACATAGAAAGTAACATTTCTTAGATGATTGTTATGTGCTAGATACTATGTACTTTATATATTTTCTGAAAAGTTACATATTTCAGGTATATTTTAAAGGTAGTATGATTCTTATGTGTAGGTCACCCAGTATTTTCAAATCTCAACATTTTATTATATTTGTTTTAAAAAATTTAATTAAATCCCCTTTTCTTCTCTCTAGCATCCTATTTCCTTCTTACCTTTCCCAGAGGTAGTAATCATGATTATTTTATGAATGTAGTTGAATTTTTGCTACGTAAATACAAGTGTTCTGTTTCATAGGTTTATATAAGTAATATTGTATATATATTTCCTTTCACCATTTTTATTTCACATTAAGGCTATATTAAGTATCTTAATTTTGAAATTATCTACAATAGTTACAAAGTATGAAATTCAAAATATATAAAGTAATATTTAGTGAGAAGTTTCCTTTCAATTTCTGTTCCCTATTCTCCAGTTTCTTCTGACACAAGGAGACATTCTTATTCATATACTACTGGAAATGAGCTGTGCTACATGTACAGTCATTAACATATCCATAAGTGGAATGCTATTCCACTTTACAGTGAATATACTAGTTCTGTATGTGCTGAGACAGAAAATATTTTAATATATGTAAATATGTCACATTTGTTGATGAGCATTTGTTTCTATTTCTAACATATGCTACAATGACTATTCATGTATACAAAACTGAAATTGAATTTTTTTTTTTTTTTGAGACAGGGTCTCACTTTGTAGTTCAGGCTGGCTCTGAGCTCACTATGTAGCCCAGACAAGCCTTGAACTCATCAATCCTGTTTCTGCCTCCCAAGTGCTGGGATTACAGGCGTGAGCCACCACGCCCGGCTGGAATCAAATTGTTATGTGAAAAAGTGTTTATATGTTCAAAGCAAATTACTCTCTGAAGTAATTTGTATGTGTAGTGCATGAAGTTTTCCATATCCTTACTTTGTTAGTTTTACTTTAAAAATTTTTCTTTGTTCAGTAGGTTTATCTTTTGGTTGATTTTACTTTTTAATTCTCTGTTGCTTATAAAATATAACAACTTTTTATGTTTAATTTGGCCATTTAGATCTACATCTTGTGAATTCATATAACTTGCCTTTGTATCATTTGTGTTGTGTTCTTAATTTATATGCCTTGAAAATATATTCTGGGGCCAGAGATTTAGCTTGGTGGTTCCAGTGCCTGGCTAGCAAACCCAAGGTCCCTGGTTCGATCCGGTAACCACATACAATAATACTGGGCATGGTGGGTCATGCCTGTAGCCCAGCACTCAGAAGGCAGAGGCAGGAGGATTGCTGAGTTTGAGGCTTGCCTGGGCTACATAGTGAGCTCATGGCCAGCCTGAACTACAAAATGAGACCCTGTCTCAAAAATATATATATTTATAAATATTTATAAATATATATAAAGGTAAATATATATAAAGGTAAAACTATTTTATATGTCTGCACATCTTAAAAATTCAAAATATTGTTTTTTCAAATCTCATATATTTATACATTTTTATAAATATATAAAAATATATAATAAATTTATATATATTTATAATATAATTTGTATAAATTTATACACAAGTATATTTTTATATATTTATAAATTTATATATACATTTTATATTTTATATATTTATACATTTTATATATTTATATATATTTATAAATATTTATAAATAAACTGTGAAGTACTATCCTTATATGCCCAGCGAATATTTTCTTTTGTATAAATGTGTTACATGAGAAAGTCATTTTCTTTGTTAGTCTGTGTTTCTAACAACAGATACTGGAATGTTGCGTTTATCTTTGTATTCTTAGTACAAGGCATAGTTTTCCTTATGTCATATGTAGTGTGTTTGTTAAATAAGTGTATTCATGAGGGTTTCTGCTACCCATCTGGCAATTTTCAAGAATTAGAGAATAAACAGAATTATAGAAGTGAACAGTTTTTATTTAAATAAAATGCCTTACTCCTACCTGCTAAAAATCTCCCTTGGTTCTATGAATTTTACTTCTTTAAATGTAGAATCTTCTATACATGGTAACCCTGAGTTTCAAAAACTAGTTTAACTATCTCTTTTCTGTGTATTTTGTGTTAGTAACCTTTTCTCTTTTTACTTTCATTGCTTATAACATAACCTTCCTTTTTCTTATGATTATAATTAAGTTATATGTGATCACTATATAGAGCTTTTATTAAGTATACTTTTTTACATGTCATGAAGGATTTGAAAAAACAATATTTTGAATTTTTAAGTTGTGCAGACATATAAAATAGAGTTTTACCTTTAAACTTGATTTAGGTCTTGTATTTAAGCTGCTACAAAGGTAGTAAAATGTTAAAATTTTCAGATGTAACAGATTGTTTTTTCATTCTTAAAATATTTAGTATAGTTATTTAGTAGATTTTTGGGGGTTTTTTTTGGGACAGGATGTTACTGTGCATTTCAGGCTGGCCTTGGACTAACTTATGTTAAGTGAGGCTGGCCTCAAACTCATAGCAATCCTTCCTTAGCCTTCCAAGTGTAGGGAATTACAGGTGTGCACCACCATGCCTGGCACAAGAATGACTTTAGAAAACTAGTATCTTTCAACATTTCTTAATTTCTGTATCTACTTAAAATAAAAAGGTAGTAGTTGATTTTTTTTTTTTTTGAGACAGGGTCTTGCTTTGTAGTCAGGCTGGCCCTCAGCTCACTATGTAGCAGCCCATGACATATTTATACTTTGAGTTTCTCGGGTAAGAGAAGCCATAGGATATTTATGCTTATGTGTCTGATTTATTTCACTTGGCATTATGGTTTTAAGATACACCCATTTTCCTATAAATAACTCACATTTTTCTTTCTTTATAATGGAGTGGTACTTTATGGTTTGTAAATGCCACATTTTCTTTATCCACTTACCTGCTGATGAACATATATGTTAAGATTTAGCTATTATGAGCTGTGCTGCCATAAACATGAATATGTTTTATTTTGGAAATTCTAATTTTTTGAGTGCTTTATATATTCTAAATATTAGTCCTCTCTGAGGAGTAGTTGCAAAAATTCTAATTCTGATTGTTTTCTTTGCATGCAGAAACTTTAAAAATCCCATTTATTGATTCTTGATGTCATTTCCTGTGTGGTTGAGGGTCTACTCAGAATGTCTTTATGCTATATGTTCAAGAATTTTACCTATTTTATCTTTCAGAACATTGTTTCCATTTTAATATCTAGGTACATAATAAAAGTTGAGGGCCGGAGATTTAGCTCAGTGGTTCCAGCGCCTGCCTCGCAAGCACAAAGTCCTGAGTTCAATCCCCGGTAACTACATACAATGCTGGGCGTGGTGACTCACACCCACCAGCAATCAATACCACATACCACAGTGCCAGGCAGAGACAGGAGGATTGCTGAGTTCAAGGCTTGCCTGGGCTACATAGTGAGCTCAGGGCCAGCCTGAACTACAAAGCAAGACCCTGTCTCAAAAAAAAGCTCAATCTTGGAAATAACCCAAATGTCTATCAACTGAAGAGTGGATAAAGATGTTTTTTTTAAATAAAATGGAGTATTATTCTGCCATAAAGAATGACAAGATTGATTCATTTATGTGAAAATGGATATACTTGGAGGACACACTAATAAGTGAAATAAATAGATCACAGATAGGCAAATACTGGATCTTTTCTTTGATATGAGCACCTGTAGGTGCAAATGAGCTCTAGAAAGTGTGACAGTTTTTGTAGAATGGGAAGTTTCCAGAGGAAATTTGGTGTGGGAATATAATGGGAAGGAATAAATATGATTCTGAAAGAAAATAAAAGAGCATGTATATCGGGGGTGGGAAAGTGTGGGTGGGTAGGGATATGGGTAAAAATGAGAAATAACTTGTGTCATATATTGGTACAAATTCCCCTACGTTATGTGTGATTGTGAGATGTATATAAACTGTACCAATAAGGAATTAAAAAAAAAGTTGAGATAAGGTCCTTCTATACCTATTATCTTTAGGATTTTTATCATGAATAGTTGGTGGATTTTGTCCAATGCTTTTTCTTTATCTATTGAGTAGAGCATAAGAGTTTTTTGTCTTTGCATCTATTTATGTGAAGTATTACATTTATTAATTAATAAATTCTTTTGATCGGTTATTTTGATGTCCCAGTAGTGGAGAATTTTCTCCTTAGTTTTCATTGTGTCTTAGAGTTAGTCTTTGTGCATTTAGGCAGTTAATTTGGTTGAATTTGCAAGTATTTAAGGAATGCTTTGTCATGTGCCAATAGAGTGATTCATGGAATAGAGATGTTCAGTTTTCAGGATAGCTGTCTCTACAGAAATCAGCCTTCATGAATTACCATAGTCAGATACTGTTTGCAAACTGAATTTTCTTAGTATGAAATGAGATAATCTTTTGGAAGAATATTGATCAAATTTATATAAAATCAAATCTGTACATATAAAATCACAATATTTATTTCATGAGAATCTTGCTATTTTATCCTCTGGGAACTCTTATTTTTAAAATTATTATTATTATTATTATTATTATTTTGAGACAGGGTCTCGCTTTGTAGTTCAGGCTGGCCCTGAGCTCACTATGTAACCCAGGCAAGCCTCGAACTCAGTAATCCTCCTGTCTCTGCCTCCTGAGTGCTGGGATTACAGGCGTGAGCAACCACGCCCAGCTGGGAACTCTTATTTTTATAATTGGCATTTTGTTTCTCTCTGTAGGGAGATCTATGAGAAGCTAAGTAACAATATTTCTTTGTAAGTTTGGAGTCAGGAGATTTGGAATTAAAGTTTTTAAAAATGTCATATAATTAGTTTAGCAAATCTCAAAATAAAGGTGTCCCTCAAGAAAGGCCAAAAAACTCTGGATAAAGATTTCTGTCTCCTCAGGGTAGTTTCTGATTTTCTTTGCCTCATTGGATGAACTAGTTTTTATTTTTCCTTTTTTCAAAGTGTTGATTGAAACAGTCCATAAGCTTATAAATTGACATCAAGATCTACTTTGAGACTTTGAGACAAAAAACTAAATATTCTAGTAATCTTGCAAACTTTTGTGAATAAAAATGTTTAAAAGCACCTTTGAACTTGGAAATTATTTATCTTTAGGGCTATATAATTATCTTTGGACCTATGTTATCTTTAAAAATAATTCTGGCAAAATTATTGTAGGTACATCTGAATATATTTTCACTTTTTTTTTTTTTTTGAGACAGGGTTTTACTTTGTAGTTCAGTCTGGTCTGAGCTCACTATGTAGCCCAGGCAAGCCTTGAATTCACAGCATTCCTCCTGCTTCTGCCTACCAAGTGCTGGGATTACAGACATGAGCCACCACACTTGGTATTGTGGTATGTGGTACCAGAATTGAACTCAGGACCTTGCACTTGTGAGGCAGTTGCCAGAACCACTGAACTAAATCCCTGGCCTTATTTTCACTTATTTGTAATAATTGGGCTTATAATGTTCACATATCCTTTGGTCTGAAATATTCCTTGAGTAATATTTTGATTATTAGGGAATATTTCTGAGTGGTAAAAATAAGTTTTATGAAATTTTAAAACCAGAATTTAACAATGCATTTATTTTTTGCTCAACAGTGTAAGGTGAATGGAAAACAAGCCTTTTCCCAAGGTCTTAATGAAGAACAGCAACATAAGTCCCCAGTTAAAAAAGGTAAAATTTTACTATAATTCCCAAACTTCATCACAGAATATCTTATTATCTATATAAAGTTAATATTTCTTTGTTGCTTAGCTATAAACCTAGTTGAAAAAAATTCTATTATATTTTTAGGTTGACTTCTGTTAATCAGGCTATCAATCTGACAGCTCTGAAAGACAGAAGAGAACACCATTGGCTTAAACAAAATAGAAATTAATTTTTTTTTGAGACAGGGTCTTGCTCTGTAGTTCAGGCTGGCCCTGAGCTCACTATGTAGCCCAGGTAAGCCTTGAACTCAGCAATCCTCCTGCCTCCTGAGTGCTTGGGATTACAGGCATGAGCTACCATGCCTGGCTAGAAATTAATTTTCTATTTTATAAATCATGCAAGGTCCTGAGCTGGTACACTGGTTTTGTTCTGTGCAGTAGGAAAATTAATGATAATAGAAATTATATTTCATAAATCAAGCAAAATTCTGAGCTGGTACACTGGTTCTGTTCGGTGCAGTAGGAAAATCAGTGATAATTTACAGAATGGGATTAAAAAAATGATTATCTCAACTGCTGCAGAAAGAAAGCAGTTGACAAAATCCAGCACCTTTTCTTGATAAAACATTTTAGCAAGTGAAAAATGGGGTTTCATAAGCAAGTAATAGAGGGGAAGTTCTTTGTCATGATAAAGGTTACCTATGAACCACTTGATGGTGAAAAACTGGATGCTTTTTCATAACATCAAAAACAAGATAAAGTTATCTGTTAGAGCTAATACATTATTTCAACTGAGTTGCAAGATAGAATATCACTGTTGTTCATGATTTTAGAATTTGAGCCATTTCTCTTTTTTCTCAGGCAAGGTAAAGGTTGGATAATTTTTATCTTTTCAAATAAACTGTTGGTTCTATTATGTTTGTATTAACTATTTTATCTCCACTTTCACCTTTATTATTTCCTCTACTCTAGCATTTTTCCCCCCAGTTATTCATTGTGCAATGTTAGATACTTGGTCTTACATAACCTCAGGTCTCCTCCCTTCCTTTCAGTCTGGAGATTGAACCTAAGACTTTCACATTTGCTATATTCTCAGTCTTTTTTACATTTTTGAGATAAGGTGTTACTAATCACTAAACAGCCCAGGTTTGGCTCAGATCCTCTTGCCTCAGTTTCCCAGAATTCTGGGATTACAAGCCAGTTTTTCCTTTTTCAGTTAGCTTATGTAGCTGTGAACTGCTTCAGGCACTGTTTTTATTGCATCCCATATGTTTTAGTATATTGTAACTTTGTTTTCATTTGTCTCAAGTGTTTTCTAAGTCCCCTGTAATTTATTCTTTGATCTCATTATTTAACAGTGTGCATTACTTCAGCATATTTATGAACTTTACAGTATTCTCTTATAGACCTCTAGTTTCATTCTTTTGTAGTCAAAGAGGATACTTTATGTGAGTCTCTTTGTAGTCAGAGGATACTTTACATTCACTGAGTCTAATTTTATAGTCTAATGTGTGGTCCCAAAGTGGTGTGTCTCACCAGTGTACTGCTATTTGAAGTAAGAAGGCCTTTTTAAAAGGTGAGTACAATGGATTAATGCTGTTTCAATAGGATTCTAATCCATGGGTACTAGATTAGTAGTTGAGAAGAAAGGTTGTTGAAATGAGTTTGGGACCTTCCCCTGAATCCTTCTAATGCTAATTTCCTGCTATGTGCTGCCACCTGCCATATTGTGATGAAACTGGGCGGCCTTTGCCAACCACCAGAATTACCGAGCTAAATAAACCTCTTTTCTTTCTATATGTCCCAGTGTCCAGTATTCAGCTATGGACTCAGAATCTTCTAGTAAGAATATGTTACCTTTTAATAAGCCAGTATTAGCTATAATCCATGAATTTTAACATACTGTATTTGACATTCAGTTTGAAATAGTTTTAATTTTTCAGTTATTTTTTCAACAGATTTTTTGAAATTTGTAGTTCCCAAGATAATTTTTTCTGAATTATCATGAATTTCTAATTTAATTGTTAGAGAATACAATGCATATTATTTAAAGCCTCTTGACATATTGAGAGTTGTTCTATGTTCTATTCTGTTGACTGAATTGTGTGTATACTAGTGAAAAAGAACATGTATTTTTCATTTGTTGATGTAGTTTCTATAAATGTTAGCAAAATCAACGTGGTTAGTAACACTGCTCAAATATATCTTTTTATCATTTTTTGGTATCTAGTTCTATCAATCACTGAAGAAGAGGCTTTTACATTATATACTTTTTAATTGAAATGTCTATTTCCCTTTTACTTCTGTCAAATTTTGCTTTATGTATTTCAAAACTTGGGTATTGGGCACAAAACTGATAATTTTCTCTTTGTTTGAAACTAAGATAGCCACTACAGTGTTATTATTCCTAGACTTTGCATAGTGTATTTTTTTTTACAAACTTTTACTTTCAACTTCATTCTGTATTTATAGTAAATCTCTGTTGCTCATGAACAGCATATAATAAGGTCCTTTTTAAAAACATACACTTTGTCATTTTGTAACCTTTAGTGTAATGTTTGATATAGGGGTCAGAAAACTACAGCTGGCAGGCCAAATGCCTATATTTGTAAATGAAATTTTTTAGAAATACAGCCTCACTTTTCATTTATATGTGATTACTCTTTTGAACTTTCTTTCATCTGTGTACATCTTTAGGTGTATTCCAGTAGGATACCCACACACACACTGTTTTGAGTTGCCAGTTAATAGTTTTTATTTTTTTATTGGAAGTGCTGGGGTATAAATCCAAGGACTTATGCATGCTAGGCAAGCTCTTACCACTGAGCTACACCCACAATGCAGGTTCTTTTCATAATTTAAAAATATCCCTCCACTATATTCTGGTTCAGCACAATTGTCTGTATCAGTGTCTGGGTATCATTTCTGATGAGAGGCCAGAAATACTTGAATCCTTTTTCCACTGGAACATAGGGGCTCTGTCTTGGATCTTATGTGCCTTTACCTAGCATAGTTCTCAACACCCAGTGGATAGAATAAATAGTTCTTGAATGAAGATTGTTTTGATAATATTAATTTTTAGTATTGACTGAGATTAGTACACTCACTACAGTACCATTCTGGAAGGTCCTGAATTGACCAATAGATGTTATCATTGTTATATTTTATAACATAAAATCATTTTACTAGAGTTGAATAACCAGTTGAGAAAATTCCTGCATTATCAGTTTCATCAAACAATTCTTTCTTCCATTTTTCCTTAATTACTTGGCTTCCTTTCCATATAAAAAGGAAGATAGGGATGTTAGATGTTTTCCAAAGCTTTTTTTTTGGTATACTCTACTTACGATTTTTTAACAATGGCTATTTTAAGGACATCCAATAAAAGATGAGATAAAATGTGATCTAGGATAGTTTCTTGACCCTTAACTAATTAAATGATTTTGTAGTACTGAAAGTTGAGCTTAAGGCCTCTGCACTGAGCTACATCCCCACCCTTTTTCATTTTTAAATTTGATACAGGGTCTCACTAAGTTGCTGAGTTGCCCAGGCTGGGCTCAAACTTGCAATCCTCCTGCCTTAGCCTTCTAGTGTGCTGACATTCACTGCAGGAATGTACCACCTTGCCTGGCTGAATTTTATGTTTCATAGAATTGTATGTAATGCTTAATCTCTATAGAGAGAATAAAATACAGCAGGGATTTCCTGTTGAAGCTCTCAAGTGTTTCCATCTGCAGAAAAAAACCAGACTTTCTGCCTGATCATCCCATTGTACTCCAAACACCAGTAAGTGGTTTTCTGATTTCATATTGTAATATTGTATTCCAAGTATTTGCCTTTAATATTTTATTCTATCTGTAGATTAGCTTTTCTTATTGCAAAGTATTAGTAATTCAGAAAAACGTAAAAATGCAAATGTCCAATAGAACCAGTTAGTATAAAATAATTATTACTGTACTCAAGAAATATAATGGAATAGTTTAGGTATGAAATATTTTTCTGTTGAAAGGTCATAAAAATACCCAGTAAGAGTTCTGTTTTTTTCTCAATGAAGTTCCATGATCCACCTGGAATTTATTTTACTGTATCATATGAGATGGGGGTCATTTTATTTTTTCTATATGGATAGCCAATTTTTCTAGTAATACTGAATGGAAGCATGGTCCTCTGACATCTTTGTAGAAATATATAGTCTGTTAATGGCTCCCCAGTCTCATTTAGTTTAAACACCTAAACAAGTCATCTTTGTTATTTTTCTTAAATTTGCATGTTAAATACTATTCTGAGCTCTTTATATTTTGGGTTTACCCCATCAAATTTCATCCAAGTCAATATACACTACAAGTATATATCTTTTGGGATATTTGTTGGAAAGCACATGGGTTTTGGCTTCAGACTTGGATTGTAATTGTAGTCCCATTCTGGACTGGTAATTTAGACTTGGGTACCCAAGTCTTAACTTTCTTGAGTCAAGGTTTTATAGTTGCAGCTAAGAATGATAATCTCTGGTATCCAGGATTAAATATAGTAACATATGAGAATGTATAATATGATACTGATCTCTCATCTTGCTCTCAGTAAATGATTTATATCCTTTTTTTTTTTTTTGAGACAAGGTCTCACTTTGTAGTTCAGGTTGGCCCTGAGCTCACAATGTAGCCCAGGCAAGCCTTGAACTCAGCAATCCTCCTGCCTCTGCCTCCCGAGTGCTGGGATTACAGACATGAGACACCATGCCTAGCACTGGCACTGTGTTATGGTACCGACTACTGGTGGGTGTGAGTCACCATGCCCAGTATTGTTGTATGTGGTTACTGGGATCAAACCAGGGACCTTGCACTTGCTAGGCAGGCACTGGAACCACTGAGCTAAATCTCTGGCCCATTATAGTCTATTTTAACACTGGCTGGAATTTTACCTTGAGAGTTTTAACAAATACTATTATGTAGGCAGAGGCAACCCAGATTATGTTGAGAGGAGACTCAGAATATAGGTACTAAGAATTGGTCAAATGTGAGTTTTGGGGATATTAACTTGAAAATTGATAGCATTTATTTCTTTAGTTACAATTTTTTTTTTTTTTTGAGACAGGGTCTCGCTTTGTAGTTCAGGCTGGCTCTGAGCTCACTATGTAGCCCAGGCAAGCCTCAAATTTAGCAATCCACCTGTCTCTGCCTCCCGAGTGCTGGGATTACAGGCACGAGCCATCATGCCCGGCATTGTGGTATGTGGTATTGATAGCACTGTATGTGGTTTCTGGGGATCGAACTCAGGACCTTGCGCTTGCAAGGCAGGCACCGGAACCATTGAGGTAACCCTCCGGCCCTTTAGTTACAATTTTTAAAAAACTTATATTTTTATAGTTTGCAGTACAATTTCATAATGTTATCATTTACATTAGTTTTTTATAATTTAAACTTCCCTAGAAAGACATCCTGAGCCAGTTCTTTTAAAAATTAAATAATTAAATTTTTTCATAATACTTCCTATAAAGTAATATTTAATCAAGAAAAATGTACTTGATGATACTTGAATTTTCTTACTTGTTCAGCGAGCTTAAAAATATATAATCCTTGGCTTGTGAGAATAAATATAAATTTTAGAACTATATAAAATGTCACTTTTTCATGTTGACATTTTCCAATTTATGACCCTTTATTTGTAAATAAAAGTTTGACACACATTTTATTCAGAACAAACATATACATTAGAATTAAGTTTCTTTTTGCTTTATGCATTAATAACATGCATAAACCTAGGTACCACAAAACAGAACAACAGGTTTGAAATACACTTTAATATATTTAAAAGTGAATTACATAGGTTAACTGACACAACTTTTTTGACAATTCCAGTTTAATAGTTTCTATAGTGACATGCATTTAAACAGTATTTGTTTTGAGAACTATTTTGTAAAAACTGAATTCATTTAATCTAATTGATAAATCAATTCTGTCTTGTTTGTTACAGGACAACAACCCAAGTTTTAATTAGTATTTTAAGAACAAATGAATTTGAAGATAATGAATGGTTCATTTTATATTCTGGACACCAGCAAACGAAGTGGATATAGTAACAGCAACTGTAATTGACTGTGACAATTTAATTTATCTCAAATTTTGATGGTTGGCTGAGACAGATATTTTAAATTGTAAAGAATTTTCTAATCAGATTCATTAACAGTTTCCTGCAAAAATTCGGAATAACACTGGAAAGTAGGAATTTGGTTAGTGAAGTGTATTTATAATTTGCATTTTACTTGCAATTTTTTTGTTTTTCTGTGAGTTGTAATAATGGAATGGTAATGTAAACTGTAAAAAGTCTCAAATATAAAGTATTTGCTACAATGTACATATTTTTTCCTTGCTTTTAAAAGTTCCTTTTCTATCTCCCACTGATTTCATACCAGCTTTTGAACAGATCATTATGTTCTCTGGAGGTGTAGAATGATTTAGGATATTCAGTACATAGTTGTCAATGACAGTAGAGAGAATTTTACACAGACGTTTCTTTGTGAATCTATGATTGTTTGGCTCCAGGGTTTTGATAATGAACATTGTCTTAGATAACTAATTACTAGAGGAGATTGACATTGTGAAAAATGGCAGCGAATGAAGCGGAAGTTAAAAAAGTTGCTACTTTTGACACTAATCAGACCACATGAGCAGAAGTTTAGCAGCCACAAAATAAAACTGCTATTTTTATTTATAAAAGAGAAAAAATTTAGGAATGTGCATATAATTGAAGTGCATTAAGTTTTAATTCTATAATTTCTTATAACAACATAGGGAGGTAAAGAAATTTGGGGTTTAAAATTCTAACTTCTAGAAATGTTATATAGTAAATGTCCTACAGGTTTTAACTGCGGGTGTTATTCATAAATGTAGTGTTTTTTCAGCTTAGTGTCAGAAAATTGCTACTATTAAAGATAAGTATGAACTCTCCCTACTTCTGTTTTTATAGATTCCTAGATCTATTAGCAAGGCATTCATCACTTGGCAGAAAGTTTATTTTTCACTTAACTACTAAAACAAGTACTATATTTCTCATTAGTTTGTGGGCTTATTACCCAGTTAGTCTATGCTAGCTTTCCCATCTTTATCTTTTAGTTACTCTTTCTCAACTCTCTATTTCTTAGAAAACAGGATTTTTTTTAAGAATAGGGAGAAATACTTTTGTTACCTTTAAATCTTTTGATTACTTTAAAATGAGATGTTTATACCTAGGGCTCAATTTTTCAATTATTTGCTTTACTATTTTCCTTTTATACTTTTAAGTTCCAATGCATACATAAATATATATGTGTATAAACACATATTAATAAGCACATACTCTTATAAACATACACTAAAATATGCGTGTAAGACCTGGGGTCAGAATTAACCATAAATTAGGTTGCTTCATTATTTGCTTATCCTTAAGTTCATTTGATTCTAGTTTAAGAGATATGATAGAATTTATTCCAATTTGCAATCCAAAGAGCCCTTCCATCTAGTATATTACTGGGCAGACTCCTGTTGTTAGTCATACTATCAAGTTACTTTGGAAACTGCCTTTTACTCGAAAGACTTGATATGCTTTTAGAGTTGGGTACTGAAAATGGACTAACCAAAGAAATATTTTGACTGATAAAAGTTTAAATTTTGAAACCATTTATAACTGTTTCCAAGAAGTTTGTTGAAATTTTTGAGGTTTCAAAGTTTTCTGATCCTTTCTTACTATGTGTAATCAGAGTGAGACTACAAAGACTCTTACCTCTTTGCCTTTGTACATACGTATAGCTTGTTTGAATAATCATTGTACATCTCCATTCATGTTGTTCTTTGCTTTGTATATATATATTAAAAATATTGAGCCAGGTGTTTCATAGTGGTTGTTATTTTTAGAATTGATCACACACACACACACACACACACACACACACACACAGTCTGTCTTAACATTTACTACATATGTCTAAAAGAAACCAGGAAAAAATTCTTTAGTTTTATTTAGCTTGAGTGAGGAACGAGGCTATAGAAAGAGATTAATAAAAGTCAGTGTTCATAAATTAGTTTAGGAAGACATTTTTGGGTCAGAGTTTACATTTGTGAAATAAAAATTTTAATATGTTTCCTTTTTTTCCTCTAAGTTTTCCAACAAAGAAAAAAATGAAAAAATTTTACCTTACAGAATTCTTTCCTGAAGACTGGTGGTTTGGACTAGAGAATAATATGGCAACAGATTTCTGTCTGTATTATAAACTTTTTGTTAGCAGGTTTATAACCAGAAAATGTTTATTTTATTAAAAATGTTTAATTTCATATATGTCCCTTATTTTATATATATAAATTTATAAATATCTATATATTTTTGTATAATATATATTATATATATAAAATAAGGGACATGGTGTAGGACTTTAGTGTAGTGTAAAGGAACTTTACACATGGTGTAAGGAACTTTAGAAACTGGAAATTGTCTTCTGTTCTTACGTTTTGTGCTTTTTTATATTTCTTCTTTATTCATTTGGATTAAAACTTATTTTTAAAATAGTGTACTTTGAAATCATTATTCAAATCCACATATCTAGTTTTCATAGGAATGTTAGCTACCTGGTTCTTACATTTCATAAAATTTGAGCTGTATTTTCATAAAATGATCTTCTGTTCTGTTGATAATATTTAACTTAGAGGGAACAGTGGCACAAATAAATGATTATCACAGTGTACCCTAACATCATAAAATTGTTCTTTTGTGAAACAACAGCTTTTAAACAGATGGACAGAGCTAAGTTACAGTGTTCTTTTATGTAAAGAGAACAACCATAGGATTGTGTGTTTAAAGTATGCACTATTGAAGAACAAGCTTTGTTCACAGAAGGTGTTACTAGTATCACAAAACACTGGTAGTGTTTATCTACAAAAATCTGTCCTATGAAGTAGTGTTCTAACAGTTTTCATTTAAATATTTTTTCTGTATCATAATTTCACTATTTTATTCCTTATGTATATAGGTTCATCACAGGGTTTTGTTATTAGATATTTTCAGTTGGTTACAAAGTAGCAAAGCAATCAGCATCAAATACTGAGAATAGTGACCATGGAAAACTAAGCTAAAATTTGCACACAGGATTAAAGTTATAGTGCTTACTTTTACAAAGTGAGTGGACTTAGAATAAATACATTAAACAAAATTATACATAGGTTAACAGCTACAGAGAAAATTGCTAATTGACACTTAAGAACACTTGTTTCACACTTGAAACCATAAAGAAAATGTCTAGGGATATCTAGTTTAGAATCCACCATGAAGCTGAAAAGAGAAAGACATTTTTTTTAGATGATGAAAACAACTTTCTTGACAAAGAAAATTCATATTGTAAAGACCTTTGCTCTTCATAATTATCTTTTAGTCACCATTTCAAGACTATTTGAGGCAAAACTGAGTTCTTTCTATGTAGTTGTTTTGTGCACCCTATTTCTTGGCATGTTGCTGTAGTTCAATATTTTCATTATATATGAATGGTGCTTCTCTTGGCTATGAAATTCTAAACACCCTCATCATGAGGTCATTTGTTGTCTTAATCTATCCACTGCTGGCAGCAGTTGGTAAATATATATGTTACTCCTACATAGAGATTTCAGGAAGATTGGGTATAATCAACTAGATGGGTTGTAAATAATATTTTTAATATATCTATATTTTAATATTGGAAGTGTTTGCCTCAATGAATATAAATATCTCAAAGACAAACCAGTGGCAGAGAAGTATGGTTGATGGGATGGGTAAGTCGACAAATGTAAAGGACAAATGGAATGAAGAAGAATAAAACTTGCTGACAAAGCAGCTTAAGAAACTTGCTGGCAGTAGGAACATAATTTCCCATCTCTCTCTCTCTCTCAAATAAATACAGTCCTTTCCCTTATACAAGGAAGTGTTCTCCCACAAGTGGAATTCTCAGTCTTGTCTGGATGGTTCTTGGTGGTGATAGGGCCTAGATTGCTATGTCCCAGTGCGCTTCATTTGATTGATTTTTAAGGTTGAAATTCATAGGAATACATTGCAATCTATATTTTTATATCTGCATGCAATCTGGGTTAATTTAATTTTTTGAGATGTGTCTTAGGTAAAGCAATTTTATTAGAAATCTTAATTTCTGAAAAAAAATCTACTCATGCTGTGTTTCTAAATATAATAGCTGCTTTTAAAAAATATATATCATTTTCTGCCTAAGTATGTTTTTGTTTTTCTTTTTAACCTATACAACCATATACATAAAATACCATATAATAAAACGGTATTAGAAATCATCTGGCTATTTTGACCCATACATAGTACTTATATGTTTACTTAAGAAGTTCAGGGAAACACACCTGTGGGCACCAATAAATGTTAAGCTTTTAGTTGAGTTAGGTTTAAAAATTGTGTTAGAGCCTCACTTTTCTTTTTATCCCATCAAGTCCTAGTAATCACTGTTGAAATTTTTTCATGAAAATTAATGCATCATACAGCATCAATTAAAAAACATTAAATTATATTAATTTCAGCTGAGAGCAAGAATTGATTCAGTTTTATTTGTGCTCAATTCTTAAGTTTTTATTAATTTTATTTTTTTGAGACAAGGTCTCACGTTGTAGTGCAAGCTGGCCCTGAGCTCACTATGGAGCCCAGACAAGCCTTGAACTCAGCTAGATCCTCGGCCCTATTTGTGGTCACTTTTTCTCTCCAAGTGGGAAAATGTTCAGAGAAAGAGAGAGGGATATAAAGCAAGTATCTGGGCCAGAGATTTAGCTCGGTGGGTCCAGCTCCTGTCTCACAAGTGCAAAATCCTGAGTTCGCTCCCCAGTAACCACATACAATATCGGGTGTGGGACTCACGCCCACCAGCAGTCAGTACCACACACCACAGTGCCGGGCGTGGTGGCTCACGCCTGTAATCCCAGCACTCGGGAGGCAGAGACAGGAGGATTGCTGAGTTGAGGCTTGTCTGGGCTCCATAGTGAGCTCAGGGTCAGCATGAAATACAAAGAAAGACCATGTCTCCAAAAAAATAAATAAATAAAAATAAAAGAAAAATTAAAGCAAGTACCAGTGATGCTAATAGTGCATAGAAAGATAGCGTAAGGTAATAATGAAGTAGGTTGGACTAGAAATTCTCTGAGGTTACTTTACATTTGCAGTGTTGACCCACTGTGAACTCATCTGTCCTTTATTTTTTTATTTTTTACTCTATTTTGTTCAGGTATTTTATTACCCAGAAAGACTGTAGGCACCAATAAGAATAAACTTGGTTGATTCTTTTTCTACCTTGGTGAACCACTGGTTTCAGTCCGATGGCAGATACAAATTTCCAAGTGTCAGATCTTCTTAGAGATTTTTATGAGTGAAGACCAGTGCGTTTATGATGATGTCAAAATCCATATTCAATTCTTAATTAAGAAAAGACTTGTTTTGTGCTATATACTGTTTATTAGATAGAAATCAGTCTCATCCTCCTGCATTCTTTGTACACAGGTTATGGTGGTTGTAGGTACAGAATTTATACCTCAGCTTTTTGTCCCTGTTTCAAATGCTGTGAGATAAGGGAATGAGTGAGCTGAAGGCAGTCTCTGACATTTGTTCCTTAGGAACCTGCTAACGCCCCATCACCGGCACCCTTCCTCAGGCTACGGTCCGCCCAATATAAGCTGCACGAGTCACACTGTGAATTTGGAGAAATTCCCAACCATATTCATTGTTTTCTTATTTGAGGATTAAATGTGAGCTATAAAGCAGAGAAATTCTACAAATCTACCATTCTCCAGGCCACATAACAGCTCAGTGTATGACTATAGCTCACGCTCAGATCATAATTCAGCCAACTCAAAAGCCTTTATACTTGACGGTCTCCTCACTGGTTTAATTTCAGAATTCACTTTCCCATCTTCTATTTATTCTCCAGTTCATCAAAATCTACTGTAATTTAAAGTTCCTGTCACTCTACTAAAACTGTTCTTTTGAACAGCAGTCTTGTCAAATCCAATTTTCAGTATATTTTTAGTGCCCCCGAGGAGTACTGTACCTTGCATTTCGCTCCTTTGAGACTTAATGATGACTCCCTTCTAACCACTGGATGGTTTGCCCCAGGCGTCATTTGAGCAGGTGTCATTTCAACCAGGCAATTCTTGTGTTGAATAAATTGGATAAAACTGTCCTTTTTATGTTTGTATTAGCTTATAAAGTTAACCAAAAATGCAAGTGTGACCATCCTGTGTTTAAATAACTGTGCTGGTGCATAGTTAATTAGTGGGCCTCAGTGTCCTTAACAATAAAGGAGGCTTCTGTCCATCTACCAGCCCTTAACAGAAAGGCGCTTCCCAGGTTTTCTCTTAGACAGTCTGTTCTTACCTGCACACCTTTTCCTTAAGCCCAGGAACATCGTGTTGCTGTGAGTAGCTCCTAAAAACTGCCCCTGCAAGTAGAGTCCTGAACTCTTGGCCAGCTGCTGGCTCTGGCGCTTTTCTTCCATGGCTCTGCCTGGTTGATCTGTCTCCACTTCATAATGTCAGCCCTTGTCCCTATTGTCCGTTATTACTAACTAGAGCATGTCATAATTCGTCTCAAAATATTCAATGACTCTAGATTACTCTTCAAATACGTGCATATTGACATTCTCAAACTTAAAGTTGAGACTTTGTCTCCATAAAAACTGTTAGATTAAGACAGTCATCACTTCTCTAAGTCCATATTATTTTGAATGGCAACTGCTCTTTCATTCTCTGAGCTATTTTGTTTTTCTGCCTCCAAACATTTATTTTACCATTATTCCTTTCAAACTGGACAGATGGCACTTTGTAGGCAGGGGCTGCCTTTTTATTTTGTACCCTTTTAACTTCTACCACAATGCTTATTTAGAAGTGGAGCTGAAATGGGTCAAGCACATTGCTAAGCATGGGGTCATGTGTTTTAACGCCCTGTAGATACATGTATTTATTGGTAAATGGATGAATGAGCAGAAGAACAGGAGAATTTTGGTTTTCATTTACCTTAAATAAACTTGGCCAGGCCAAGTTTCTTAGACAATTCTGGCTTCCTCTGATTATATGCATCAATAGCTATTGATTCTCTCCATTCTGGCTTCCTCTCATATGCATCAATAGCTATTGTAAGAAAAATGTATCTAACATAGTTGTGATCCACATCAGTCATGCATTTCACATTGTATTCAAAATACTAAATTCTTTATGATAAAGGATTTGAAAATGTTTTGAAATACCACAACTTGACTTGTACAAGTTTGTTAAAATTTCTCTGACAAGGCACTTAATGTAGCCAGGAATATAAACTGGGCCAATTAAGGACTAACGGCAGAATAAGAAGTATCTCTCTTGCTTCTCAAACTTTAAGTTATTAGATATTTATATATAAAAGGGGAGGGAGAGAGAGAGGGAGAGAGAGAGAGGGAGAGAGAGAGAACCATTGATAATATTTATGGGGAAAACATACTAGTTAAAAAAGCCAGCAGATAATATACAAGCACACAGAAGTACTGTGAACCCAGAATAATTACCAGGGACTAGCATAGTTGATGTGAGCTCTGGAGTTTCCAAGAAATCCACATTACTTCTTTGGAAAGTCTTGCTGTAATTCATCTGAAGGTGGCTGTTTAAATGATTACAGGCCAAGGTTATACTTTTTCTATTTATAACTTGAGTATATCAGAGAAGAAATTAAATCAAGATGTCAAGGTTTTGGTTGATCTGTATTAAGTGCTTGGATATAGACTTATTTTAATGGTTAGCTAGCTTAAAAAAAAAGAGCACTAATAATTGTCATCAGAAATTTTAAAAAGCTTGAAAATTAGGAACATTAATTTCTACATAAAAAAATACAACTGGCAGTATGTTTTAATTTTAGCAAAAAAGATTAAAAATAGGATAATCAAGAAAAATATTCCATTCCTTTAAAATAAAATGAAATAGAAATCTTCCATCACAAAATAGAGGCCCAGAAGCATAGAGTTTAATAGATCTCCTTAAGTCTCTATTCTGTGTCTATGGTATAGTTGGGGCCATTTTTCCTTCATCTTTACACAATGTGCATCTCACTTTTGGTGCTGAGGATTGAACTTGGAGGTTAAGTTTGGGATCTCATGACACTGAGCAAATATTCCCAGGGATTCAGAGTACTGGACTGAGTTACACTGTTCAGACCCTCTAAGTGCCTTTTTTAAAAAAAACTGCATTTATTGGTACATTTTAAGTATAAATTATGATCATACTCATCATTGAGAATTTGTACCTGTATATGATATAGGTTGATTATTATTTTTCTAATTTTTGGGCTTCCTTGCAGTCCCTCTACCCCCAATACACATAAACTTCGTTTCCATTTTTCCCTTTTTCCCTTCAAATTTTTCTTTTCTCGTCTTTGCTTCCTCTTGCCCCTCCCTTGTTCCCCTTTCTCTCTGAAGAGTTTCTTCCTATTTCACAAACCTATCATACATTTTGGACCTCGTTTCCAAGTACCTTTTTGAAGCCATAAAATGAAACTTTAAGGAAATTTCCCACTCTATAAATGTAATGAGGGGAAGGAATAAATATGATTCAGAAAGAAAATAAAAGAGTATGTATAAAGGGGGTGGGGAGGCGTGGGTGGGTAGGGATATGGGTGAAAATGAAAACCAACTTGTGTCATATACTGGTACAAATTCCCCAATGTTATATGTGATTGTGAGATGTATATAAATTGTACCAATAAAGAATTCAATTTAAAAAAATGAAACTTTAAGGTAAAATGTGTATCAATATAATTTCTAGGTCCTCTATCATTTTCATTATAATATTTAATACATTAAAATGTAGAGTTACTGGAGTGCTATCATTTCTGTATCATTTAAAATCACCTGGAGCAGTTTAATCTCAGCAAAAATTTCCTTCATCCCATTTTTTTTTTTCTTGCTTTTTGGAGACAGGGTCTCGCTTTGTAGTTCAGGCTGGCCCTGAGCTCACTATGGTGCCCAGGCAAGCTGCCGCGAACTCAGCAATCCTCCTGTCTCTGCTTCCCGAGTGCTGGGATTACAGACGTGAGCCACCACGCCCAGCATTATATGTGGTAACCGGGGATCGAACCCAGGTCCTTGCACTTGCGAGGCAG